>JAHWFO010062673.1:2273258-2295801 GCA_023313115.1 Rhysida immarginata | reverse complement strand
ATACTTATGAAACATTGATTACATTACAGGTGTGTCTAATTTCTTCCGTTATGTATTGTAAGGCCTCCTAAATTTCCTTTTGTTAGCTAAATTTTTTTCAAAAGACATAATCGCTGAATTATGTTTTTTGGAAGTAGTGAATATCTAATTATATTATTTTGTTGAATTTTAATTGATTTTTTAATTGATTTTACTTCTCGTTTGAGTAAATTTCATATTTGCAACGTATTCAAAGGTATTAAGATATATCATGTTAATGGGCTGTAATGAAAAAACAACCGGCCATTTCTTAATGTTTCTTTTCAAGTAATCCTTTGAAATCTTTTATATATTTTATTAATTTGTATTTTGATTGGTTATTTACAAGAGATCTCATTGCAAATAATAAAGTAGGAAATACTAAATGCTGTCAATAATATCATTAGTGAGAGAATCATTAGTGGAAAAAAAAATCCTATGGTCAATCAGGAAATCACATAAACATTAAAAAAATAAAGAAGATACTTGCACTGATCATTATGGCAGTGGACTAAGTCGCATACAGGGTTATTCAGAAAGATGAAGCAGATTTCAATTATTTATTTCAAGCTAACCGTAGAAGACAGAAACACATTCCGCACATCATTCGATAGAGGAAGTTTCCAAATTTTAAAAACCTATCTAGAAATTCTCTTCAATGCATACACAACGGCGCTGTTTCTTGTTTATAGGAAAATGGAAACACAGTAGAAGAAATGGTTTTGTGTGCTGCAGATTGGGAAGTGTGAATTCATTGTTCAAATACAACGGAAATTTAGCCATCGGTTCAACAAACAATCAAATTTCACTGTCCTAATCACTGGCATAATTGTGATTTTATGAAAAATGTTTTAAGGTATACGTGTTTCAAAGAACTTCACCGAGAAAAAAATTAGCACGTGTTTAATTATTCACTGGCTTGCCATGTTTGGAATTCTACTTCCCAAACAGCGTCGGGGAATGTGAACGCAAATAACCATGATCTCTGAGCAGGTCGTATACTACAATCTTTTTTAACGTAGGCAATCATCTTTTATTAAGTATGTCTATTGTTTTTGGTGTACCGCTCGAAATAAAACCAAGGTTTATTTCTATAGAGAGGGTACGGGTTATTAAAAATGAAAAATATAAATACACGAACGCATGAAAAATGTTAAAAGAATAAAAAAAAATGAAAACAAAGTCTCCAAGAAACAAACTTGAGGAAGAAAGAAAAATAAAAACAAGATTAAACTCAAACGAAGAGAATTATTCATAAGTAAAGTTAAATAGTGGAAAAAACTGAGTAGTAAATTGAAACTTATGAAATTCAAAATAGGCAAAAGCGAAAATACAAAGCAGCAAAATGCTTTATAAATTATAACTAGAATACAGTTAAAGGCATAAAAACCTTAATATAAAGAACTGTAGTTATTTATTTGAAGTGAAAGTTAGCAGATAAATGGCCGTAAATTCACGAAAATTATTTATTAGTCCATGTATTTGATTCTTGCACATTTCAACAATATGCTGCCTTCAAAGAGAAGATAATAATTAAACTGAAAGAACTCTTCAAACAAATCATAATTACAAAGTAGAAGAGGGAAGGAAAAATTCCAGACCTAGACTCTAACCAAGGACCGTGCCTATTCTCTGGCACCGCACTTACCAATTGAGGTACCAATTTGCGGTTCATTATCCGCGGTAGCTCAGTTGGTAAAAGCAGCGCCAGCGAAAGGAATGGTCCCCGGTGCGAGTCCAGGTCGCTGCAAAATTAGTGGGCGACATGTAGTGATTATTTTAAAATGCAATAATTCGTTTCAAAGAACGCTTTATTGAACGAAGTAACATCCCAGAGTCAATACACTTTTGCCAACGAGATATAAGCATATTTATTCGGTAGCGTAAAATTCTGGACTCGTTGAAGACAACCCGTCGATGTTTTTGAAGCATTTCCCAAGCAGGAAACTGTCGAGGTGCTTGAAAAAAAATGGTAAAGTTGGCGAAAGATCAGCTGAGTATACTGGATGATCAAGAGCTTCATATCCAAAATCATTTAAGTTCTGTCGGGTGACCATTGCAACGTGAGGCCGACCGTTGTCGTGAAGCAAGATGGGAACTTTCCAATTGACTAATGCTGGTCATAGAGATAGATCATTACTTATACCAGAGGAGGAATCTCCATTCATGAGAGCGTATCCTGGAATCTTTACACCACCGAGGGCGCTACGGGTTCGACTAGTCCCGAATAGCAGACGACACGCTAGTTATACGAGTACTATAGAAATTACGGGTGTAAGGATTCCAACAACACTTTTGATTTAAGAAGTATACTTAATCATTGCAGTAAGTAATAAAAAGTATGATGACTTAAATCATGTAAATGATTAAATTAAATAATGTTTTTGCAGCTTTGTATAGTTTTAAACAGAAATTTAACGTTTTTTTTTACTTCAATTAATATCAGTTTAATAAATTAATATTTTCTGATTTAAAAAACATGTTTAAAAATTGACATTAAAATAACAGAATAAGTAAAATCAATTTTGTTTCAAAGTCTACTTTTTTATTTTATTCAAGCGTTGAGCATATTTTAGCTTCTTGTTATTAGATCTTTCTTTCGAAACAAGTTTCAAATAATGGCAGAGCCTCATTTTGATAAAATAAATAAGAATTTTTGGAAAAACATTTCTGCGTGCTCCCGGTTGCGAAATAACGATGTCCAGCTAATTATTGGATACACGATCTCTAGGAGCTTGAGGAAGAAATCTGTTGTTAGATGTTCAGATTTGCATTCATTTTTTACATGCTCATCAATATTTTGCAAGCATTCATATATTGCAGAAGACGGCCATTTTCTGTAAAGTGAAAGGCTTTTTTTAATGAAAATTTTCAAAGTTATTTTTTCTTATTTTCTTATTACTTAAAAATATAATTGAATAAAAGAAAAAACTTAATGCATTCAACTCATCTTGAGACACAAAAATTGTAAAGAATAGAATTGTCAATACTTAAATTAATATGAATTTATTAATTAAATAACATACAAGTCACGACAATCATTGTTTACTTACAAAATATATTAGAAGAACTTTTTTAAGAGTTTTACAGCTCTCCTTCAGCTCTGCATATGCAAAACAGGACTAGTCAGGCCACCATATTGAAATACAGAAACAGCTATCAGTTTCACCCCCATGATGCCAGCCGTTGTTGCTGAAGTTTATAGTGCATGTCGAAGATTTGTTGAACGTATGACCGGAGGCGGATTCTTTATCTTAGCAGCTTCGTCAGCCGGCTGACATTGACACTCAGTGATGACGTCATATCATCGTTTCAGTTTAGCGTTCTTCTTGAGTTTCCTTCCGATGACGTCATCATTGTGTGTCTCTACCAGCCGGCTGGCAAATCCGGCTAAGATAAAGAGCCCACCTCGGGCAGTATTGGCTTCACCCTCATTCAGGAAGCTGTCATGAACGAGGTCGGTTGCAGGGGAGCCCGACAATTGGGTGGTTGACAATAGACAATTCGGTGGACGACAGTTGGGTGATCTACCCAATACCTATTGTGCCTATTTTGACGAGCTTAATTAGTAATTTAAGAATAACAGTATTTTTAATTGAATAATGGAACTCTTAGCAATAAAACAAAATGATTTAATAAATTATTTAATAAAGAAATAATCTCATTTATTTGTAAGCTAATAAATAATAAATAAAAGATTCCCGCATATAAAGTGACTTCGACCTAAAATGAATGAAGCAAATTGATTTGTAATTGCAATTAAGATGTGTCAATTATAAACAAACAACGAGTTAAATACTCAAATTCTTTGGTGATTTAAAAATCTCGATCGAATTTGCATTTCCACCGAATTGTCGTCCACCCAACTGACGTTCACCGAATTGTCGCGTCCACCGAATTGACGTCCACCCAATTGACGTCCACCCAATTGTCGCGTCCACCGAAATGACGTTCACCGAATTGTCGCGTTCACCCAATTGACGTTCACCCAATTGTCGTCCACCGAATCGTCATCCACCCAATTGTCGTAGAACCCGGTTGCAGACCACCAAACAGCCACCATAGCTTTTGGTTCAACTTTGGAACTCACTTATTGAGCTTTCATACCTTTCCAATTTGCTTCAAGTGGCGAACGACTTCCGATTGGTCTACCTTGAGCTCTTTGGCAACTTCTCGTGTGGATTTACGCGGGTCGGCTTTGATTAATGTCTTCAATGGTTTTCGTCAACTTTCGACGGACGGCCGCGACCATCCTCATTTTCAAGGGTGGCATTTTCGGAATTTTTCAAACCATCTGCGTTTTGAAGATGTTCCGTCACCCAATTCTTTGATGATATTTCGAGTTGTTTCAACAGCATTATGGTCATGTTTGAACTCATGCAATAAAATGATACATATCTCTTGTGTAGACAGCATTTGCAAAATTGATCTAATCTTCACAACGTAAGGCGTTTGATTAAGTTTTTAGCATCTTCTTAAGAGAAGAACTACAGCTTTAAAATTGTGTGTCATATGACTGTATTAATAGAGAAATAATTTCCATATCGACTCACCTGCATCTGCAAAATGCAATCGGCCATTAATTTTGTACCAACCTAATAAGCATGATTGGTTTGAAGGGTTTCTTCTGTTTAATTATTATCATCTCTTTGAGTTGAATTTCATCAATTTATTTGATGGTTTAAGGGTAGGAAAATTCCCAAATTGCGAGTCGGGGGCCTACTCTGCCGATTGAGCTGATTTGTGGCTTCATGGAAGTCCAGTTGGACGTAATTTAACAGCTTTGCGGTTCATTGTCCGCGGTAGTTCAATTGGTTAGAAGGGGTCTACTCCTGGTGGTAAAAGTATTCTTCAGTATGGTAAAATTTTACAAAGACTATAGAATTTTAAAATTTAAAGCATTTAAACAATAGAATACAATTGTGCAACTTAAAATTTAAAGTATAACATAAAATTTGTAGAAAATAAAGTAAAATTCAAAATAAGCATACTTTCGGGTACTAGGATAAACATTTCGTCAGTAATAATTACCGGTAAAGTGTGAAATTATTTTTTATCACCGACGTCGAAATCATTTCTAAAAAATCACACTGTCTAAACCATGATTTGCAACTGCTTAAATTGAAAGGGATGAACTCGGCTTCTAACTGACTCCATATTTTGAAAATGTTAGTCCTTCTTCTTTAACTTACGGAAAAAAAAAATAAGCATTCACTGAAAAAAGCAAAAATTTATTTTATTTTCTGATAAGGTCACGTGATTGTTCGGTCATCCAAAAGAAAATTTCATGGGCAATATTGATTTCGGTCAAGAAAAGTTTCTAGGAACAGATAATATAGGCTTAAAAATTTTCATTCCATTTTTTTTTTTTTTTGGAATACGAGCAAATTCGATATCTTCAGTGGTTTTATAGATAGGATCAAAGAAAAGATTTATGTAAATTGTATGAAAATTCTTTAAAAGGAAGCAAAACTTTAGTACAATAGTTCGTTTGTGCTATTTATTCCAAACATCATTCAGTTTATTCTAGTTCTTTCAAACCAGTGCACAAATGCCAATTTTTATCCTGAAATGATTTTTCGTTAGAAATGTTTTCTATAAATTTACAAGATTTCCTGTTTATAGGAAGAAATATATAAGATTTCCTATTTCCGATTCCTTTCCCATCATGGAGAATACATTTAACGAGCTGATTGACAACACCCGATGCCAATGTCGCTTTACCCGTTTCTCATCCACAAGATATGTGAACTCTTATTCTGAACGCTTAAAATCTCCTACTTAGCTCGGTCAAAATTCAAAGTTAAAATTTTACATAAAAATTAATTTTGTTAATTAATTAAAGTTAACATCGCAATAGTAAATCTTCTCAAAGTTATAGGCAAAATTTAGAAGAGGGTCACAAGAATGACAAAAAATTCTTCAAATCAAGAGAGGGATGGCCTCTTCCTTTTTATTTTAATTTCGAATCCTAAAATGTGTCCATCTGTTTTTCCTTAGCCAGTATAAGTCTTCTTGCCGTAAGAATTGCCTATTCATTAAAGGATAACAACCAAATTGGCAAACAGATGACACAAAGATTTTTTCTTTGTTCCAACTTACACAATGATGATGAGTCTAATAAAATTCAGCCTTCGAAATGTGCATTCGTGCTAATAAAATTCTTTTTCTGAAGTTTAGTGATTTTTTTGCGGACGTCTCACTATTATAGGTGAAGCTATTTTAACATTAATAAACCAACCACACTTTATAGCTTTTTATATTTCTTTAAAATTTCCCATATTTTTAATTCTGTTTTATTTTTATTTTGCTATACTCAAACATTTGTGACTTCAGATTCTCCCAACCTCGAAATTAATTGGCAGACATAACTATATGATAGGGTTGCAGATTTTCAGAACCTATTTGTTTCGATTCACTAAATCACTTTTAGGCAAGGAATGAAATTGCGGATAAAGAGAGACTGCTGACATAGATCATGACATCATTTTCAACTTCAAGCTCGATGAGGCAAAAGAAAATTTAATAGTGCTAGTACATGTATTAAAAATTGATTTTTTGTTCAATTTTCACCTGACCTCAGTTTCAATAGCTTTACCAAATTGAAGACTTAACAAATTTAATATTCTATTTAACAAATTAAAAGACTAACAAGGTATGATCATGATCTCTAATGCCCACATCTGTGCCTTAACAGAGACTTGGCTGAATAATAATTGAGATAAAACAGAAGTGCTGGGCTCAAAAATTGCCAATGGCCTCGATTATAAATTCATCAGATATTCTGTCTTCGGTTCCTCTTTCACTGTTATAGCTATGTACCGACAGGTTTATGTGCGACCGCCATCAAGATTCTTATTTTGAGAGATTTTAACTGTGCCCTTATCTTAAATACCTTACAAGATACTGCTAAAAGCACGTAGACGCCTTTTGCCTGAAAGTTCAGATCTCTGGCTGATTTATTTTGAAAGTTGCATGACACATTAAGTTATCCGAAATCTCACGATCCAAAAAAAATAATATTTGATTTAAGAGATATACGTATATACAGGTTATTCTCGTATTTATTTATTTTAAAAGTTGTTTCAATTTAAAAATTGAAAAATAAAATTAAGGTTGCGCAATATGAAAGTATTTTAATAATGCTAGATGTATTATTTTGGATCGTCACTGCTGTTTATGATAGATTATTTTTATGCGAATTTGAATGTACAAATTTTTTTACATCTTTTTTCATAAATAGTAGCCTTGCAGATATTCTCGTATTTAGTCACACGATATCATATCAATCTGCTGGAACTCGACTTAAAAAAAACAACTTTGATTATCGAGGTTTATCTGCAACTAGCTGATATACCTGGCCTTGCTCGGGCTCTTTTTTGATGAAATTTTGCAATATCTGAATGTGAATATACAGAAAAAAATGAACACATGAAAAAAAACTTTAATTAATATAGTAAAAATTCATATTGAAGAATCGAAAAGAATTCTTTTAAAATGCTCCCAATTCTTTGGGAATTCTTTTATAATTGTCATGGATAAAAGAGTATTGCGCAGTGGAAGATTAAGCATACTAACAAGAGGCAATAGTGCATATCTTTTGGCATAAATCATTTATTAAAATTAGGTAAATAAAAGGAAATAATTCAATTACATGAATAAATATGGAAATGGGCGCGATCTTACTTAAACGCAAGAAACGCTTAGGACCTTAGGCCTTTCCCATACGGAATAGACAACTCCGTTTAACAATAAATTATTATGAATATCAATTAACAAGTATTCCGGACCCCTTGTCAAGCTCTAACATTAGGCGAAGACAAGCGCGACCAATGAAAGGTCTTAGTCCATCCAAGGAACGAACCTCGGATTTACAATCGTTATATGAAAACTTTGATTCAAGTATTCGTATGTAATGCTAAGTGCAACCATCAAAAAGTCCCGCTTAATGTCCAACAAATAAAACTCATTCATTTACCCGGACAAAATGACCTGGGATGATCGAGACAACAACGGACGTAGCAACCGACTGTCGTAATTACCGTACTGGTTTTCTTGCGCCGAGTCGGGAACAGCGATGCCAGACCTGGGTTTTCCCACCCAGATCTAGGTTTTTTCCTATCCCAGCGACATCTGCTGAGAAAATAAAAACCCAGAAAAAAACCTAGATGAAAAAAACCCCAGAAAAAACCCAGATGGAAAAAAAATAAACCCAGAAAAAACCCAAGTTCGGAAAGTCACTTTAGAAAACCATTCATATGTATATAAATGTAAAAATAAAGATTTATATATAAATGTATATAAAAATATATGTATATATAAACATCCCCTATTTAAATGTAAAAAGATGAAATATGTTAAATGTAAACATCTAAATGTTGGTTATGGTAAATCAAATAATTACAATTAAATTTATTGAACGAATAAACTAAAATATATCAAACCAGAAAATAATGAAACGCTTTTAAAAAGTTATATACACGAACAAAAAATTAATAATATAAAAATTAATATTATGCATGAAGTAGAAACCACACTGCCTTTTTAAAATGGGCTGTGCTCTCTGCTGACTTTGAGGTCATTCTCTTGAAGTTTTCACATTTGTATTACATTTGTATAAGAAACAAGTTTCTTTATTCTTTTTTAAAACTGTTTTATTTCGGTTTGAGGTTCTCCCTCTTCCCTTCCTCTAGTATAATATTGAGTTTTGTCTGAAGAGGTCGCTGAGATAGCTGGTGATGAAAACAAACCCAGATTTGGGTGGAAAAACTTATTTCCGGCAATACTTCCGCTGGCAACGCTAGACGGGAATCTTCTATTAAGAATTGGACGCTACCACCGCTGCACCGTAAGGAAAACGACGACGCCTCGCGTTAAAGTTGGGCTCGAAGCCGCTGAAAACTAAAATAGTTAAAACAGAGGCGAATTAGAAAATTTCTAAACGATGCGGAAAGAACAGCATAAAATGTTCAACCAAACGCGCGCGTTGCTTAAATGGCTTTCTTGGGATGAAATGTTCAGCGAGCGAAAGTAACACTCTCATGGTAGGTCGCCCCCCCCCCCCCCTTCTCTTGCCTTAAGCTTTAAGCAGCGCGCACGAGCGGGAAAAAAAATATTGCACAAGAACGTAGGAGAGAGCAACCGCAAATATAATCGAGCATAAAAGATTTACTGGACAAAAACTTCACCTACCTTATCTAGGGCACTATATCGCCCAATCCATGAAGTCAAAAGGCTTCATGCCTCCACGGTGTTATCCAGGCACTCCTTCCCTCCGGAATTAAGCTTACGTCCAGGGAACTCAGCCAATGTAGCTCCGACGCATCTAAATTCGCTGCGACGACCAACGTCCTTGTAGCGAAGACAGTGAGAGGCTCTGCGATGAGTTGAGGGACGTCTCCTGTGATTCTAGGTGAACGAACTGGTGTTTCACCGGCCACGGGTTCCTTGCTCGGCGTCACTTCGGGCTCACTCGCTTCTGAGTAAAAAGATACCGTCTGCTGGACTGGCTGGGCCGCCAAAACTAAATTCATGGAACACAAAGAATGTTTCAATAACAGTTCATGAAATTGCGCATTCGCTTCTGGCTGCGAGGGCGTTTTCTTTAGAAGCTCATCACGCTCAGGGGTGTCGGGCGAATCGTCCAAAAACTGCGGCCGTTCCTTCTGTTCGGCCGTGATTTTCTGAGGCGTACTAGAACGACCTCGATTTAATGACACGGTGCGATTTTTTCGTGTCCATCTCGCTCGAATTTCAGTTCTCTCTCCTCGTTCTGAATTTTCCCGCTCCCCCCTTTCTTCTCGCGCACCTTCCGCCTTTTTCGTTTACGACGTTTTTGCTTAGGACTTTGTCCTGCCAAATTGTTTACGCCGCGGTTATTAACAACTGATGGCGCTACCGTACATCCAAGCTTGTTCTCTGATTGTGATGAACGATCAGGAGCCTTGGGAATAACCTCAGTCACTAAACTTGGTGATGACAATAATCCTCTCCAACTACCGGCCCTTTAGCAGTTCTATTCGACGTCGCTGAATGTTGTCTATAGCTGAGTGAGTTTGACGCAATGCCGAAGAAAAAAGGTGGAGAATAATGTTCATTTTTTCTGTATATTCACATTCAGAAATTGCAAAATTTCATCAAAAAAAAAGCCCGAGCAATGCCGGGTATATCAGCTAGTTCTTAATAAATCGAAAAATAATTCTAGATATTTGAAATAAATTTTAAATCAAAGAACAAAATCCATATTTTATGACCAATGCAAAATCGATTTTCAAAAACCAACGAATGCTCCCTTTTTATATACGTCTTTTACATCCTCGTGTGCAATTTTGAAGCTCTCTGCATTTCCACATTGGAGTTAGGCCAAAACACAAAACGGGGCCAAACTTTGGGCCCCCCTGGCCCTCTTCACAAAGTGAAAATCGGCAAAAAAAAACAGAAATTGTTTTTTTTTTGGAAATATCTCCGGGAAGCTTTTCTCCGAGTTTCGTTGCATTAAAATATCAGAAAATTTTGTGAAACATTCCCGAAAATCGATTTTTTTTTTTCAGTTTTCGCACCCTTATAATTCGAATATCGAAAATCGGGGAAACTACTTTTTGGTACGGTAGGTAGAAACCTTCCTGCAAAATTTCGAAGATCTGAGTTCATTGGGGGCGGAGCCAGGTGACCGTATTTGCGAATCCTACTCTGTGATTTTGCTGTGAGTTGATGAGTCAGTGAGTCAGTCAGTGGATGTCCTCTTTTATAAAAATTATAGGTTGGTACACGAAAATGTAACGAAGGCGTTTTTGGTATTTCATATTTTTCGTTGGAACAAGCGCTCGGAAACCTCAATTTCATTTGCAGGAGGACCTTATTATTATTTGGCTATTTCTGTTTACCTTCAACTTCAACTCCAAGAATTTAAATGATAAGGGATGTCTAACCCGAAAATCCGATGAATTCGTTTACCCAACTGTACTTTTAATTTTTGAATTCTAGTCATTACTTCACATAAACAATAATTTAACAAACTAGCAACTTACGTCAACTTAGTAAATATTAGAAATGACCATCATCTGTTTCTATACAGTAAAAATGATTATAAATAAAATAAAATAAAATAGAGCGAGGAAACACTGTAAAATCGGGATAAAACAAATGAGAATCCGGTTTAAGCAATAAGAAAGGAAGAAATAATTCTCAGCTCAATAAAATAATCAATTTATTAATCCACATGCTGTAATAAGCAATTGTTTGCGATTGTTTCACATCGGCCTCTCTACCTCAGTGGTTGCGTTATCGCCTCTGATGCCCGAGTACGCGGGTTCGATCCCGGCCGAGAACGACGAGGATTTTTCAGGGGGAAATCCTGAGATCACGCACTTCCTTCGGAAGGGAAGTAAAGCCGTTGGTCCCGTGTAGTCGTTTGCCGGCTGCACGTTAAAGAACCCTTGCGAGGCAAAATTTGCGGCCCCTATAACGCCGTCCTGAAATGACCATAGCAGTTGAAAAGGACGTTAATACCAAACAAACCAAACCCTTAATTAATTGACGTGTTTTCGATAAAACTATCGTCTACAGAGCCAAGGTTAACAAAATGAAGAATGAGAACATTTTAAATAAATACTTGTAAACATTCCAAGTAGGAGCTTTAGCTGTGAAGCAGAAATACATTGATTAATACAAAACGATCGTCGCCTGCGCGTGCTCACGTCAACAATGCTTAAAAGATAAGGAGAAAATATAATAGCGTATTCATTCTTAACGAATCGATTGTTATAT
Source organism: Rhysida immarginata (assembly GCA_023313115.1). Taxonomy (NCBI): domain Eukaryota; kingdom Metazoa; phylum Arthropoda; class Chilopoda; order Scolopendromorpha; family Scolopendridae; genus Rhysida; species Rhysida immarginata. Next base: position 2,284,017 of record JAHWFO010062673.1, on the reverse strand, counting down.
GACATGCCATTATCTTGGTATTCTTTACGGTCACTGTTTTAGCACGTTAATTCGACTTGAAGGGGTCCACGAAAATTCCTTAAAAGTTGATACAGCCGAGCTAAGACTTGATGGTCATATGTCTGAAAACACAATTTGAAAAAGTTAATCCGTTTTCAAGTTATCGTCCAAACGGCGGACGGTCGGATAATTTATAGAGCAAGCGTGCATTCTTATATGTAGTTTTTTTTTTTTTGCTAAAGCTCTTAATAAAGAAATAAAGTCTTGTAAACATTCCAAGGAGGAGCTTTAGCAGTCAAGTAGAAATACATTTATACATTTATTAAAGAGAAATTAACCCCCCCCCCTCCGAGTAGGTAGACAAGTAGCAGATCCTGCAGTCATCTATTTTTACTCCTTTATCTGCACTTTTTACCTCTCCTCAAGTTTTATAATCAAAAAATTAATTTTCACGAACGTTATATATAGAAAATGTAAAAAAGCTCGTATTTTCTTTCCTTTCTCATCATATCCGAACGTATGATGGATCACATGCCATATGTTGCCAAAGTTCTAAAGACCAAGTGACTGTCACCACCGCAAATCCGACTACAATGGAACAACTGGGCCTAAACTTCATAGTAATGTAGATCTTGCCTAGAGGAATCTGGATACTGAATTTCACGCCTTTACGTACCTAAATAGCACTTATATATGTTGTCCTCTCTGAATCCCACCCACGTAATTCCGACCCCAGTGTACCAATCAAAACCAAACTAAATAGTGCAGATGGACATTGCCATAGGAGGCTACATTCTGAATTTCAACCTTCTACCTAAAAAAATGTAGAAATTATGAAGGGGACTGACTGACATTATAAAGCCGTTAAGTAGCTCCTTTTAACCGCTACTTAATTTAGATTATGAGCACTTGAGCAATCGTGCGTCGACAAAGCGATTTCACGTGCGCGCGCCGATGACAGTAATGTTTAAAGATGAACAGAAAGTAACAATGTATTCCTTCTTGACAAATCGATTGTTATATGACATGCCGTTATCTTGGTATTCTTTACACTCATTGTTTTAGCACGTGAATTCGACTTGAAGGGGTCCACGAACAATTCTGAAAAGTTGATACGGCCGAGCTAAGACTTTGATAGTCATATTTCTGAAAACAATTTGAAAAAGTTAAGCCTGATTCCCACATGCGTAAAACAACGGCAGAAACTACAAAGCAGAAAAAATTTTTGACATCAATTCCTGCTCTCTTCATTCCGCCCGACAGAAAATTCTCTTATCTTTACCAGGCTATGACTCAATCGAACTCGAAAAAAACAGGAGTTTTCTGTCGGACGGAAAGACTAAAGCAGGAAGTGACGTCAGAGAATTTTCTGCCATATGGTTTCTGCCGTTGTTTTTACGCATTAATCCGTTTTCAAGTTCTCGTACAAACGGCGGACGTACGGACGGCCCGATAAACGTACAGACCAAGGGCGCATTCTTATAAATAGCTTTTATGCTAAAACTCCTAATAATCAATTATACTGATGTATTTCCTGGTGGGGGATAATGTACCTATCAGTAAAATAGGGCGACCAGAATTGTCCGTGAGTTGTTTGAGAAACAGAACGAAGATCTCAAATTGCAATCCTGGCCACCAAACTCCCCAGAATTGAATCCATTCGAAAATCTGTGACCCCTGGGATCTTGTCGACCGACACACCAGGAATAGTTCCTCCGTCAAGGAATCTAAACCAAATCCGGGATACACCGCGAGCACCTTGCTGAAATCCACACAAGCGGCTGGCTAAGTTCTGCCAAAGGAGCATAATTTGAATATTAAGTTGGTATTCATAATAATATTTGACTCTTCACTGTAATTTTCCTATAATGAAAATGAAATATTTAAAAAAAATAAAATCAATATTGACTAGTACCAATTACAGGACCAGCAACATTATTACGATTCCATAATACTCAAATCCGAACACGCTCGATATTCTCATCTGAATACGAGGTTGTCCGTGCAACTAAATCTTTTCTGGAACGTTTGATGCTTTGAGCTGACGGGGTTTCATTGAATTTTATGATATAAGAAAGATATTCAAATTTACTATAAAATCTCGTCGATAATTCATTTTCTTCCCAACTATTGCATTAATAAGTAATCGATATGGAAAATTAGTGAACATAATCTCCTACGGTTTTAAGAAACCAATTTTAAAGGACATTGATTATTTTTCAGGAAGCGGCATGTTGCCCTGGTAACTCTTAATTGAAAAAAATTATAGGTTATACTCTTTTTTTTTAAATTTTGAAGTCACAATTTTGGAATTCCGTAAAACATTTTATAGAGAAAGAATGTATAGAATGTATCCAATTAGAAGAGTCAGTTTCAGTGTTGTATGCTGTTTTCGTGTTTAAGTGAACACTATAAATCGACTCCAAACTAATCTTCTTTTAAGTATGATCCTCAGCGAAAGTTAAGATGGTGATTACGTGCAGAATAATTTCTTATCGTCGATTGGGAAGCACTAAATTTTTGGAAATTGTTTTCACACGAATCATTTGCGATGGCAACAGGTTAATGAGCGCAATTTAGTAATTACATAAATACACTATGTGATCAAAAATTTAGGGACACCCCCTCATAAATCATGAAATGTGCCAAATGCCCATGACAACATTCAAATATCTATGTAAATTATTCAAATGTCCATGTAAATTATTTAAAAAGCATCACACTCTTTCAGACTTTGTATTATTAAGATATAGGTCGTTCAAAAGAGCTCAGCAACTTCCAACATGGAACCATCATAGGATGCCACTTGTGCAACAAGTCAGTCCGTGAGATTTCCACCATTCTACAAATATCCCATTGTAGAACTGATTGCGAAGTGGAAGACGCAGGCAGCAACAACAGTGCAACCGCGAACTGGCAGATCCAAGAAATTGACAGAGATCGTCGAGTACTTGCTCGTGTGATCCGGAGCAATCGAAGTCTTCTGCTGAAATGATTGCTACAGAGTTCAGAAATTCTGTTTCCTGTGTTGCTAGCACAATCATCATTCGTCGGGAACTCCATTCCCTGAGTTTCCACGGTCGTGCTGCTGCTCACAAGCCCTTTATTACTGACAACAATTCCAGGCGACATTTGGACTGGCGTATAACTCGCATAAACTGGAGCATGGGACAGTGGAAACATCTTATAGACTTGATTAATCAAGATACACACTCTAGCAATCAGATGGGCAAAATTGGGTTTGGCGGATGCCTCGAGAACGTTTTCTACCTGAATGTCTGGTGAATCGGCCTCGGTGGTTCAGTGGTTGCGTGATCGCCTCTGATGCCCGAGGACGCGGGTTCGACCCTGGCCGAGGACGACGAGGATTTTTTCAGGGGGAAAATCCTGAGATCACCCACTTCCTTCGGAAGGGAAGTAAAGCCGTTGGTCCCGTGCAGTCGTTTGCCGGCTGCACGTTAAAGAACCCTTGCGAGTCAAAATTTGCGGCCCCTATAACGCAGTGCTGAAATGACCATAGCAGTTGAAAAGGACGTTAATACCAAAAAAGCAAAACAATGTGTGGTGCCCACTGTGAAGTTTGGAGGAGGTGACATCATGGTGTTCGGACTGGACAAGCTTGTTTCTGTTATCGAGACATCTTGGACAACTGTGCACTGCCAACAATGTGGGAACAGTTCGAGGATGGGCCCTTTCTGAATCAACCTGACAAAGATCCTTGCCATAAAGCAAGGGGTGTACACCATTGGTTTCAAGACAACGGTGTTGAAGAAATGGATTGGCCTGCCCAGAGCCCCGAACTCGATCCCAGCCTGTGGGATGAACGTTGACTACGAGCCAGATAACGCCGTCCTTCATCCGTGCCTGAACTAACCAGGGCTCTGAGGCAGCAATGGAGGGAAATTCCAGCTTTTTACTATCAAAAACTGGTGGAAAGCCTTTCTCGGAAGATGGAGGCTGTCATTAGAGCAAAAGTGGTGCAACCGCTTACTAATTCCTGTTATCTGAAGCTTCGACGCAGAAATGCTGGTGTCCCTAACTTTTGATCACGTAGTGTAAATCACTAGAGGGAAAAATAGTGCCTCCCACCCATTTGTTTTTTAGTAATAAAACAGTTATTAATTATCCTAAAACCAAAGGGTGTGATATTTTGTTAGCTTGAAGTACCATTTCTTGAAAAAAATTAAATGTTCAAAACATTTGAATTATCATGCGTATTTGTGGGCAGTCCAAACTGATCAGATGAGGTCATGTGCATGGCCCCCAGGGAGGGAGGGCATTTTAAATCTATTGAAAAATACATTTAAACTCAAGAATAAAGAATGAAATCAATAATCAGTAGTCGAAACATTGAAATTAGTAATTAAAGATATCTGCTATTATTTAACAATGAAACTTAGACGAGTTTTCTCTGAACTAATATAAACATAATATTTTATATCTAAAATAAAATCATGAAACCAAAATGCTGGTTACAAGCCCCCATACGAACAATAGCTGGGAGTCATATTACAGTAAAGAAAGCTAACGTCAGTGTGCCTTTATATATGAAAACGCATCATTATTGTTATGTATTACAACCATAGTTTCTTTTGCACATTTCTATAATAATTATAACAAAAAACATTTGACAAAGAACAACTTTCGTACCTCTCTTGCGTTGATAGCATTGTTTTACTGAAAGAGGGGTCAATGGGAAGCGATATCTATCTCTTAAATTTTGCAGTTAGTTATTGCTTTGTTAGATATTCTGGCTATTTCTTACATGGCATTAATAGTTGATTTATTAGGCTGGGAGGCCAATTTATCAACAAGAGGCCACACTTTCACCTTTTCCTCTAACCTTGTGACAATATAGACGTAAATGTAGAGAGGGAAAGAACGAGACACCACTATTCCACGAATCACATCAATAAAATAATCCTTTTGTGGAATACTGGCACTTTGCTCTTTCTCTCTCAATTAAGGCACTGTTTTAATTAATGAGATTTCGAATGCGAATAACTCGGAAATGTTTCCTTCATTTCGTAGAACTGTTACTCTGCTTTAAAGTAGAGTTACTCTACTGTACATGACTGAATCGCTGAATTAATATTGCTATAGTAATTTCCGTAGAGAGCATAACATTAAAAGGTACATAAAAAGGTACATGGCAAATGATTTAATAAGAATTAAATGTAAGAATTTGGCCAATTTAAAAATCTGGTAAATTCGAAAATTAAACTTTCTAAGAATTCAGAGGGTTGTCAGGGATCTATGGTAACAAGTTACAGAGGGCCAGAAAAGGTGGTAACTAGGTATGTTAATACCGGTAATATCGGTTTTCCAACAAAAAATCTCTTTCGGTAATACCGGTAATAAAAATTCATAAAAATACATTTTTTTTTCATTTTTGTAAATTTTTTCAATAATAGAACTCTTCGTAAACTCTTTTCCTTTTTTTCCTGCTTAGTTTTCTCCCCACTATACTGCCCTCCCCGTCTTGTCCTGGAATTTTAACATGGATTATATCTTTTTTTTCCCTTTGTTTACTTCCCACACCGCTTTAATATACATTAGCCCCTCTCTCCGTGAGAAACAAAAGGTATTATAAACAAAGTAAAGCGACTATTGCGCAGGCAGTTTTAAGTAAATTCAGTGAATTGAACAGTCTATCGTATTAGAGTTTTCTAAATCACATACGCGTTTGGCGAATATGAACCAATTTTGTAGATTCCTTTTATTGTGCGCGAATTTATATAATATACTTACATATTGAAATGCATCTACTGTAAAAGGTTAGTAAATTGTTAATTGTAGACTTTTATCTCCTTAAATGTCATTTATAAAAATTAAATTGTTTGTTTCATCCTCAGTACTTTTAATTAAAAAATTCGCAAATCAGAGGCAGTAATGTTGTCGATAAAAATTACCTGCTGAAGAATACACGAAATAATTTTTTGTCATTATTTGTTTCTATAAAATTTTTTTAAAATTTACCTTCATTTATTATATATTTAAAAATTATAAAGTTATAAAATGTAAATGTATTATAATCATACATTAAGTTTTCAAACATTTTTACCCATTCAAGTTGAATGGAGAGAAAATCTGTTTGAAAATATTTTGAGCGCATGGAAGTTTACGGCATATATCAAATTAAAAATCGCAGGAAATGAATTAAAGCAAGTGGTGGTAGTACAAGCGGTTTATATGCCCTTTTAAGGAATACGTAAAATAAATTTACTAAAATCAAAAGCAATTACCAGGAGCAATGATTTTGTAATTCATTATTCTAAAAGTAGCAAGGCACCTTCATTAAAAATCTCGCCCAGAAACAAATCTAGATCAATAAGTAAAGAAAAAAGACAACACAAACCAGTAATCCACAAAATTATTTAATTAAGACTCAGATGTACATTTCGTGAACCAAGTTGATGAAGTGAACTCACTGATGAAGTGAACTTGGTTCACGAAATGTACAACTGAGTCTTTATTAAATATTTTTTGTGGATTAGTGGTTTGTGTTGTCTTTTTTCTTTATTTCAGTGTCCACAGTTTCTGGGCGTGTTTATTTTATTCTGGAGATCAATAGTGTTTCAAATCAGATACGAAAGGAATTAATAGTATTTTGCTTGAATAACATACGAGGAAAATACCTGGATTTAGTTTATAATGACTTATTATTAATTAAACCAACATCAGTCTGCCGATGACTTATTAAAGAAAGATTTTTATCTGCCGATCGCTTTTGCACAAATATTAGATCAAGGCTTAAATATATTTAAAATTTTTTAAATATTAAATTTTTTTAAAAGAATTGTGGTTTAAAAGCTTATTTTCATGTCCAAAATTTGGAATAATATTTAATTATAAAAACCACTGCATTAATATAATAAAAATAAACGTATATTAAAATTGAAGAAAAGGTTTTATTTGATATCAGTACTAATTTAAAAATATTAACCTTGGAATTCTTTTATTACCGGTAATGGAGATTTACCTTTTCCAGACCTGCCAACTATTTCTGGAGGAAAACCGGATGGTAGCAAATTTTTGTAGGATAAAATATACATATCGATAACATAATTAATTGTTACAAAAATTGTGCACTGAAATTTTACTTTTGGACTTAATTTTACACTATATGGAACCCGTCAAAATTTGACGGCAAACAACTGTGTGGTTTCAAAAAAAAATCCTCTCCACAAAGACGTCACAATTAAGAACTTTGCTAGCATTGATGATCAAATTTACGAACGACAATTACATACAACAATTAACGACGATAACGATGATCAATGCGCATGCGCAGAAGTGTCGATTTTGCTCTTTAAAAAGTGCTTTGCGTTTTAATATATAGGATTAGGATGTCACAATTACATATTATTTACTAGTCAAAATAATTGAGTAAGATACACCGTACGTGAAATAAGTACTCAGTAAGTAAGTTGCTGGTGCATCATAGGGAAAGAAGGGAAAATTTTAGGGGTTCTTTTACGAGAGTAATATTCGCCGGGAGATTTTTACGATCCGACGGGTGACCGGGTGAGATTGTCAAATTCCGGATGAGTTGGCAGGTCTGCTTTTTGGTATTACCGGTAATACAAAATCCGGTAATAAAGACAACCCTAGTGGTAACCCTTTCTCCACCATCGAGTGCATTCATTCTGGTAGCCATGAATCGCAGTTTTTACTCCAGGAAGCTGGAACGCGGAACACCAGCCCTGTTGACACGCTTTCCAAAGACTCTTCACTGTTCGCGGTCGTCTCTTTCCGAGGTCCCGTTTAAGTAGGCCAAAGCAAGCCACAAAACTCCATAGGCGATGCATCCGGCGACTTGACGCGTATGTCGCTGAATGGAATGGAGCGGATTCCGGTATCTTCTTGCATGCGTTCCGGCGACTTGATGTGTCGGTGTGACGCCTACCTTATCTTGGTGCAGACATACCTTGTTTACCTTTGCATCGTACAAACCGGGGATATCACGGGTATATATGGGGGTTAGAACGTTAGTCTGATAGTACATGGCATTGACTTTGGCCTTTGACTCAACTCTGTGTAAAGTTAACTTGGCGTTATAACTGTATATTGCCATGATCATGAAACCTTTTGAAAATGTTTCCTTGCATTCACGGTGCCATTTTCTGAAGTCCTTAGAAACACTTGAAAAGTAGAAAATGGCTCGGATCTTGTTGTAGTCGCTTAAATAAACATACGCCTCATCTTGTGTGACCATATATTTCCACTTTCCATCCGTCAGGTATCGTTCATACAGTTTACGGCAGTTGGTCCGTTGCTGTTAAACATGGCGCGGCAACAACTTATGAACGTGGCTCTCGTGTCGCTTCTCCAGTTGTAAATCTCGATTGATAATTGTGTTTATCGTGTACACAGATGTTCATACCTTCAGTGAATGACCCGTTGTGTGGTGGGTTACATTCGGTTACGAGAGCCCGAACTTTCCGGACGACATGAGGAGCAGGGCTAGTGGATGATCTCGGATTGGCCTGCTTTTTACCCTCAGGAATGGCGCTGCTTCTGGTTTTGCCGATGCTGTTTGAGTACTCTTGATATCCCTTTCTTGGAAAGTGCGAAGCCTCGCTTCTTGCATGCTTTCTTAATTTCGGAATAGCTGAATTTGACGTCGCAAAGGGCTGTTATGTAGCCTCCCAATACCTGTCAATTTTCGGTGGAATAAATCGATGCTTTTAGCTCGCTGATCGGATACTAACTATTTTAATACCTGCCCTAACAGTACTCTACGTGATAGTGATCCTTGTGCTAATCCCTACAAACCTCTGTATTGTATAGTCTCAAAGCAGTGTGTTGCATTTCTGTTTGAATTCCCCATGGCTGCAACAATGAGAAGCTTAAAAATAACTAAGGGGTTTGTTTCAAATCTGTGCCATTTTCGCTCCACGCAGTTCGTCAATTTTTTGTCTTGTGATTTCATATTATTAGGTGTTAATCATGTAAATCAAAAGTGCACGCGAAAATTATTAACACGTACAAAAAACCCCTACATTTTCTAACCTACAGATTTTTCAAAATTTAATGAACAAATCTATTTTACCGTTTCTTTATGAAATTATTCTTAGAGTAAGAATTTTTGCTCTAAAACTTTTCTCATTGCTTCGAACAGAGCTGAGTAGCTTCATGTAACAACTCTCGATATAAAAAAATTAATTAAAAACGACTCTTTAAGGAAGTTCAGTATTGATTTGATACAGAAAAAAAGTCGGTTGCTTGCTCTATTAATTTGAAATCCTTCCAATCAAATCTTTTCTTTTTTGTGAAGTTATTTATGAGGTTTCCGTTTCATCTTCGATTTATGTCGTTCGCTTGACAAGAATTGGGCAAGAGTCGTATTAATTCCCCGCTTTTTATCTCGAAGGGCCTTCTTCCAGAGGAAATGAAATTTTGTTTTGCCCTATCTTTTGTTTCACATGATCAATCAACTTTTTATCGGGAAAAAGAAATCGTAGTTATGATTTCCCTCTAACAAGTTCTACTCTTTTTCCTCAATTTATTTGGACTATTAATTCAATATATAGCAATACAAACCCTATCTACTCTATGTTGCCAGAAGTATCCGGACCTATGCGCATAAAGAAACAACGTATTATTATGACGTGACTAATATGTCGTTGGACCTCCTTTCGCTGAAATAACAGCGTGCTCCGTTGGGGAGGCTTTCGACTATTTTTTGATAAGTTTCTGCAAGATTTGCGTTCCACTCCTCCCTAAGTGCTTTGGTGAGGCCAGCAGTAGATTTTGGCCGATCCGTTGTGGCCCACAAACGGCGTTTCAGATCATCCCAAAGAGCCTCGATTGGATTTAGGTCCTGGCTCTGAGTGAGTCAGGCCATTTCTTTAACATCCATGTCATGGAACCATTCTTGTAGGCGCATCGCTTCGTGAAGTGATGCATTATCATGTTGAAACAGAAAAAGACCTCCCCCGAATTGTTCCCACGATGTTGGAAGTACTGAATTGTCCAGAATGTCTATATACTAAGCACTGTTCAGGTTTACTTTCATTGGAAGCAAGGGACCCAGCCTAAAATCAGAAGCATGCCCAGACCATGATGCACCACCAAACGTCACAGTTGTCACAACACATTTGCATAGGAAGCGTTACCCAGGCGTCTCGCAGATCCAAACTCTTCCATCGGACTGCCAGATGGTGTAACATGATTCGTCACTCCAAAGAACTTCTGGTCCAGAGTCCAGTTGCATCACCACCCCAACTGACGCTTGCCAGTGATGTTACTGATCGGCTTGTGTGCTGCTGAATGACCATGGTAACCCGTGGCATGTAATTATCTGCGAACAGTTCTAGTTGCTGATGCATGTCGGAATTCGTTAGCAGTGATTCAGCGGGGGGACATCTGATTTGTGCGCACAACGGGTTTCAGCGTTCCGCGGTTCCTGCCTGTAATCATCTTTGGTCTACCTGTCCGTTTTTGGGCAGTTGTTTTTCAATGAGGGTTCCACTTTACGATTACATCACTGACAGTGGAACGAGGCACATCCAGTAGGGTAAAAATTGCTCGGCCAGACTTGTTGCACATGTAGCATCCAATGACAGTGCCATGTTTTAAGTCACTAAGGTCTTCGGAACGACTCATTGTATTATTTCCGCTAGCTAAAAGCCTGTCTAGCACAGGCATTGTATTTAAATGTGCTTTTATTTTTATCTTTATTAAAAACTAGAAGAGGTACCCGGCGTTGCCCGGGATAATTACACTTGGATGTAAACAGAACAATCTCAAAAAA
>JAHWFO010062673.1:2255780-2273248 GCA_023313115.1 Rhysida immarginata | reverse complement strand
TATAAAAAACAGACCCACAGACAGACAGACCCACAGACAGACCCACAAACATCCTTCTCTATATATATAGAAGATAGATGGCTTCCTTCTATCATGTTTTTAGTCTAATAATATAAAGCACACTTTTTATGCATGGAATTATACAGGATGTTTGGAAAATGTAGGATAATAATTACATAATTTGATTCCATGCATCAATCTAAACAAAAAGTTCCTTATCGAACTTGAGGTTCTATAAAAATGGCGTCGTTACATCATCTATGAACTTTCTGCACCAGCCCTTCGCATAATGAACTGCGCTATGCCACGAGAAAACGGTGGCAATTTATTGAAATTCAATGACGTTTCTGACAGATTTTTAGCAAACTTCGCGCGTAACGTTTAGACTCTTAAAATTTGAGTATTTAACATTTCGCATAAGGAACATTAAATTTGTCATCATGCAAAGAATTAGGCTAGGTATTTATTATTTAACTAGCGGACCCGGCAATGCTTGGACTTTTGAAATTTTGACTTCGGATTTTTAAAGACCATCAAAAAAGTAGAATAGGAATTTCTCTAAGCCCAATCTCTCTTTGTCTTCGTCGAAAAAAAATTAGGTTCAAAACTTTAAAAGTTCTACACACATTCAGTGACTGTATCTCCCAAACGGTTGGATCGATTGAAAAAATACCAGGAATAAAAATTTCTCAAATGTTGGGTACAATCTCAAAATACCATTAAAATAAGGGTTCCTATTTAATATTTCAATGTTTCTCCCGCCCCCGCTCTGAAAGGGTGGGGGTAGGGGTGGATTTGGTATCATTGGTTAGCTTTTAAAAATATTAAACACATGCTTTTTTTTGTCTTTTCGATCCGATGTGTATTTCTCCAGATATTACACTGTCCCGGTCTTTTTGTTACACCCTGTATATAGATATTTAGATTACAAATTTACATCTCCTATTTTACCTCCTTAGGGGATGAATTTTGTAAAGTCCTTTCATAGTGGGTGCTTATATCACAAAATAAACATACAGTCAAAACTTGATGTAATTAGCTTCAGCAGTTTCGGCTAGGCGATGATGAATCAGTGAACAACCTATTGAACAAATAACCAATGCATTGCAGGAACGCGGGCATTTACAGATAACAGTCTTCATGCAAGATGGTGCAGCAATGCATGTGTGTCGCCTAGTAAAGGAACTTCTTCGTACCAGTTCGGCGATGTAATTGATATGTAGAGACACTTTCCAGATGCGTGGCCTGCCTGTTTACCAGACCTTAATCCAAGTGACTTCTGGCTTGGGGAACCCTGAAGGAATGTGTTTATCATGGAGGCATACAAACCTTGCCTGAAGTGAAAGCCAACACCTTTCGTCATGTTACAGCCAATACACGGGAGACACTTCGTGCTACTGTTGAAAATGCCTTCCTGCGCTTCCAGCATGCCATCGACACAGAGAATGCACATATTGAACAGTTCCTCTAACAACCTTCCAGTAGTACATCACTACCTTCTGTGTAAGATCTTGCAGCGCCGCTTTTTACCCTGATGGCAACCTTATGCACAAAAAAATTTCCGTTGGAGTTCTCTTCCCCATGTTCTGCTTAGCCTATTCACAAAATTTCATTATTATCCGTACAATAATGCGGTCTGCAGCCCGCGCATAAGTAGAGAACTTTAATTATATCCACCCGATATATAGATGTTCCGGTACAAGTTTTTACTTTTCAAATGTAAAAACCATGGTCTCAGTGACTGGACATTACATTTTAATGATGAGAAAAGTCTTTGCTATCTATAGATTATGCAAAACAATTTTCATATATTTGGAGCGACCGTCCAGCAGCGTATGCCCTCACTGTGGTTGCCTGTTTGGGTTGTAGAGTTTTGCAAACAATTAAACGATATTGCAATTTAAAATACAGCCAGCGCCATCTCTCGGTACTAAAAATAAATTTTATGCAATAGAAAGTAATTTTGTTACAATCATTGCTCAGCCGAAACCCTTGAAGCTAATTAGAATGCCCTCTCAAGGGGTAAATTTCCAAAATTCATTAAACACGTCTTTCTTATTTCTTACCAAAGTGCCAAATACAAATTTTCATTGAATTAATCTTATAAAGACGGATTTTCATAAAAAATTACATCTCCTATTTGACCCCATAGGGGATGAATTTCGTAAAACCCTTTCTTAGTAAGTCTCTACATTATAAAATAAAACTACAGACCAAATTTCATATTGATAGCTCGGCGATGATGAATCAGTCAATCAGTCAGGACTTGTTGTTTTATATTTATAGATTTAGCAATAGCGATACATTGCCGGGTACGCTAGTAATAAAGTGAACAAAAGCTTAAGAAAATCAGAGGTTATTACTTTGCTACGGTAACAAGACCCGCGTGCTTTCCGATCGTTTCGGAGTTCTCCTGGTAATGCAACACCAAAACGATCATGCTTGAAGAAAAATATAATTCCTCGGGAACTTCGTGATTGATCCGGATCAAAATCAGCCTAAGTGTTGACCCAGACTATACGCTATAACCATACTAAGTTTTATCAAAATCCATCCAGTAGTTTTTTTTTTGTGATGCGCGTAGAAACAAACAGACAACAGATTTATTATATAGATTTATAAATAGATAAGAGTTAAATGCACTCTACATACGAGGATGGGGAAGGGGAGAGTGCATTTAATTCTTATTACTGAAGATGCTGTAAACAGAAATAGTTTAATAAAGAAATTTATAAACTTTATCGCTATAAGTAACTATTTATGGATATATCATCATATGCAATTCGGGAACTTTAACAACCTATGTTAATATTTCTATCGTTTAGTTTATTTCATAATATACAGAATTGTAAGTGTATGTTCATTATCAGATGAGATATTACTTAACAGTTAATTGTTGGGAGCTAATTTAGACTACCTTTTAATAGTTGAGCAATTACTCCCAAAAAATACAAAAACAGGACTGGAAGGACTGGATCTATCCACCAAAATCCCTGCGCTGTCTGGAACTCACGCCTCCGGAACTTTTTTTTTTTGAGGTAATCTGAAGAATCAAGTTTACTATCATTTTGTAGATATTAATCAACTCAAGGGCATTATTCTCAGGAGTTCAACGCTATTCCGATGGACATGTGCCGAAAATGTTGAGAAAATGTCCCCCAATGGATGGGACACAAATCGACCATACCTAGAAGACAGATTTTATAGAATCGATTGGAGCAACAATTGCTGTTTACTTTGTTCAAATAAGTTAAATGTTTTTTATGGTATAATCTTATAAAATATAAGCCGTGAACTCTGGGCCACCCTATAGACGTAGCAGGTAACAAAGTTCATGCCGTTTTTTAAAACATGCAAAATCTATGGACTGACGTGAACCACAGATCTTGATGACGTCATGTGCTTACATTCCCTATAAATCTCATACCGTATAGGATTGTTCAGTGCAAAGGATGTATCGAAGTCAGTTTTGCAGGAATTACAAATTTTTAGGTGATCATGTCAGTGTCAAAGGAAGTTATACGGCCGTGTTCACAAAAACTCATTTTTGCGTCGGATATTGACATGTGACGAGAAATGGGTTATACCATGATAACCGAAAGAGAAAACATCATTGGTAGTCATCTAGTTCTGTGTCAATTATCACCAAACCCAACATTCATCAATATAGAAGGTAACACAGTGTGTTTGGTGAACCAGCGCTGGTATTGTTGCATTTTGAATTTCTGGATAGTGAAAAAACCATCACAGCCAAGGTCTTCTCATCACAATTAAACGTGTTTCAGCCGTAATGCGTCAGAAACAGCCATCACTGGTTAATAGGAAAGGAGTTCTCCTTCAAGTTAACGCCAGATCCCGATACGGCGAAAATGACGAAGGAGGTGATCAAAACCAAAGCGGATGGGAAGTTCTCCCTTATCCACCATACTCCCCTGACATCTCCCCATCAGATTATTGCCGACAATAAACTCCAGGATCAGCAGTTCCGAAACCGAAAAGACGTCATGTAGGCGGGTCGCAAAGTTTGTTATGTAAATAAGTACTGTGTTTACCTCTGGGCACACACAAACTTCCCCCCTACATACACACACTACACTCTGAGAGAGAGAGAGAGAGAGAGAGATTAACAAATGAATTTCAACTTATTGAAGCTTGAGCATACAAAATTGGAGTGCAAACGAGATGAAGTTTATATGCTAAGTTCATTTAAAGTTCTCCATTTGCCTGAAGTTGATTTGGCTTAAAGCCAAGAAAGTTGGGCAAACCCGTTATAAATCACAACAGTAGGGCTCTTGTTTTAAAGATGAATGTGTTTTGATTTATGAGATAAGAATGAATCATAACCCCCATTTTTAAAACTATTTCTGCGAAAATTACTATTCTTAGGTAATGGACCTAAGAATTCGAACAAAGGGTCGGAGCTCTGCTTTAAATCGTCGAAACGCAATGAGTTTCCTTTAACAACAGAGCAATTTAACTTGGAGTTTCAAGATGTTAATAATGGAAAGGGTTCAAATTTCTTTATTAAGGTATATAATAAGAACAATAATGAAAATTCATTAAGATTATTTTAAAATGATTTTTTGAGTTTTTAAATTAATCATTTATAAAACAGCTATCGTTTGCGGAATGACCCTCATTTCAAAGGAAATGGCCTGCATCATTTGATCGAAAAATTCATTTCTAATTGATCCGCGTGTGAATCAAATGAATAGATGTGACTTTATGAAAGATTTGCGGTACAGCCTTCACCAAAAGTATTAGGCACCCTTAATATACCATTGAACCTTAAAATGTGCTATTGAAGTATTACCGTCGTACTATTTATAAGTACGTTTATACGTATACTTGGTCTGTATATTTATCCGACCAGCCGTTCACACTATAACTTGAAAACGGATTATTTTTTCAAATTCTGTTTTCAGAAATCTGATTATCAAGGTCTTAGCTCGGCTGTATAAACTTTTCAGGCTTTTTCGTGGACCCCTTCAATTCGTTTGCACGTGCTAAACATTGACCAAGATAATAGCATGTCATATAACAATTGATTCGTCAAGAATGAATACACTATTGCTTTCTGTTTATCTTTTAAGCATTGTTGACATAGGCCAACACCTTCTAGGCACCAGACCTCGGCGCAGAAGCGAGGCTAACGAAAAAGACAGATCTAGCAACAACCCAACCTTCATTGTTTCCAACAAACAAAAAGACACTGAATGTTAAAATCCAAGATGGAAACAATGAAGATTACAATGTTGCTAGACCTATCTTGGTCAGATGATTTATCAGTGCCGAGGCCTGTCTTTTTCGTAGGCTACGACACAGAAGGCTATGACGTCATAACAGTAGGTACTGAGCAAACGACGGGATCGCTAGAAGGGATTTGAATAATCGTAGCAATGGCAGCTCCTATCGCCAGACGTCTTCACCTACCTACTAGAGTTGGTCGGAAGATTTGTCAGCAACAAATGGAGGCTTTGAGAAAATAAATCTTCAAAATAAATTTTTAAGATTCAAAAATTTAAGATTTAAAATTTTATGTCGAGCAGTCCGAGTACGTGACGATCGCTTTGTCGCAGCTAAAGTCCCTTCTTGGAATGTTGCAAGATTTTATTGCCATCGTTTCTTTGGCAACAAATTAAAAATTTAAACTACAAATACAAGGTTGGTCTGCAAAAATAAAACACGTGTAGTTTTAAAAATCCTCATGTTGTTACCATCTCTTGTTGTGTTGTTGCGCCATTGACATCAAAGATTTGGCTACAGAAGACCTGCCATGGATGTTTTTGTACAGTGTACGTCGGACGGTTTTCGCTGATACAAGTTCACTTCAATTCTGCAGTACCTAATTTTTCAAATATAACGCGCTATCAATTATAACGCGCACCCTATAAACCTAAATGAATTGTAAAAAAATTCGACTATAACGCGCACTCAAGAAAAACGCGCACCCTTTAAACCTACATGAATAGTAAAAAAATTCGACTATAACGCGCATTCAGTTATAACATGTAAGATGTCATACATACTAGAAAATAAAATAAATTTACAGTAATTATTATAATTGCCCTTTTGATTTGCCTAATGGTAAAACAAATATGGTACGAAATGGTTTTTCTAAAATAAATTTTTATAAATATTACAAATTAAAAAATTAAATAAAATACCTAATAACAATTAAAAACCAATAAAGTCTTCGTCTTCACTATCGGAATGAAATAGTTCCATCCATTCAGCTGATTGCGCTGCAACTTTCGGTGGTGGTTCTTGAAATGGAGGCTCTTGCTGTTCTTGTGCTGGCGACTCTACTTCTTCGATCGCTTCGTTTTCTGGAGGCAAAAGCTTTGCTTTCCGAAACCCATTCACAATCGTATTTACACTAATCTTCTGCTATGCCTCCGTAAATAATGGGGCTAAAGGGTTAATCTTGGCATCCTTCGAACACTTATGGCATGTATAATCATCATGGAAATTTTCATTCAAATATGATCATTGGATCCGAAGATATTATCGATTTTTAAAAACGCTTTTTCTCATCGCCGATGCACCTTTAAAAATATGAATCCGAGTATAACGCGCACTCGAGTACAACGCGCAGGGCTTCTTGTAACTGTTTTTGACTGCAAAATGGTGCGCGTTATATTCGAAAAATTAGGGTAATTGTCATCGCCGTAATTTTACGTATTCGGGTTACAATTTCATGAAGTGTTTATCACGTTTAAAAATTAAAACCCTTTAAAAGGATTATAAAGTGAGATGATAATTTCCATAGAAATAAGTAATGTACAGATCGAAAGAAAATAAATTTGACATCACTCAGATGTACAATCGCACGATGACTTCTTGTAGATTCAAACGTTGGAAACTTTTTCTAGAGGAATTCCTCACAGGTGTTGACCTTCGATGACCAATGTTTGGATCTACAAGAAGTCATTCTGCGTTTTTATAACAGAGTGCGGTCAAATTTACTATCATCGAACTTAAAATATACATTCAATCTATACATATCTTATTTATATGAAAATTATCACATCACCAGTTTAGAATAATTCTATTTTTCCATTTTCAACCTCAGCCTTTAAAATGAGTATACAATAATAACAAGTCAGGCAACCGAAATACCCAGGACCGATAGGATTTTAAGGCATTCGAGGATAAAAAGTATTTGTTTTCTAAAGAAGCAGTTTGTTGTTAGGGTTAGATGAGGTTGCTAAGGAAACCACTGCTTGCTACGACAAGGTGTACTTCTAACAGAAATCTGAAGTTCAAAATGAATAATAGTACATGTACCTGAAAAGTTAAATGGAGAGAGTAGTAATTCTCTATATATTCGAACATGTAAGAGCCCTTTAATTTGTAAGCATTTGTAAGCATTTCTGTATAATGAAATGAGCGTCAATTGTTGAAGCGTTCTGTGCAAGGGTCTATTCGCGACTTTAGCTGCCTTATAATGGCGAATGAAAGGGGGAACGGCATAAGTTTATCATTGTCAACGATAGCGTTTATCATTGTTAGTATTAGATCTCAACAATGATATTGTTAGTATTAGATCATTGTTAGTATTAGATCATTAGTTTATCATTGTTAGTATTAGATCTCTTCCCCATTTCATCCGTCATTTTGTAGGTAGCTGAAGTCGCCAATAATTAAAATACTTACCATTGAACCAATTTCGGCTATCATTAATTTCTCATTATATTCATTCATGACACGTCATTCGAAATTATTTGATATATTAAATGCCATAGCCTAGCATTGAAAGTTCCAATAGACCATCATGGTTCCACTGAACCAATTTTGACTTATTTTGACCGTGAAGGACCATCACGTGTCTTCACTTAATTCACAAGCTTTTTCTCATCCTTAGCTATAGAATGCCAAAAAGAGAACAGCATTGATCAGTGCACAGGCCATTTATACATGGAATTGTTTAGTGAAAAACGTGTTTCCCCCCCCCCCCCTCTGTTATTTGTGACGTTTTGGAGCTTTCACAGATTTTTTCCACCAATGAACTCAGTCTTTCGTTTTACCTATGTTGTCGAATGGCGAAAACAGAAGTCGAAAATTCGGAAGCGCTCGACCGCTAGAGCACCAACAGACAGACGGATGGACAGACGAACGCACATTGTGAAAACATAAGTACCTATCGGTCCTCATAATAAAGTTTACGAATATTTGATTTCACAAGCACTTAAATCAATCGATAATTCCACCATAGGAGCCTGTATTAACACGGAATGAAAAGTCCTTTTCTTGAAACTTTCAGCTAAATTAGTGATTTCTATTAGAATACAAATAGAACAGTTTATCTTGAGTACATACTTTACACACTGGAATAATTAACAATGTGTAACAGAGTAAATTTCAATATTCTATTCTCTTTCTGCATTGCAAATTTGTCTTCTAATTATCAATATGCAATTCATTATGCAATTAATAACATTAATGAGTTTTATAGAGTTCCTTCATAAATACTGAAATTAGATAAATGTATTTTACGGAAAAGCATCGCCTGAATATGCATTCAATTCTCTCTTCTAAATACTCTCTATGTCGCACGGAAATTTCATTCAATTAAGTTCTCGGGCAATGCGGGACGGTGCGATTTCCAAGGGTGGAGGAAGCTTTAGATTCAATAGCTCCTGCGCAACTTCTTAAATGTAGAAAAATATCTTGTCTATCCCTTAACTAGATTCTGTATCACAACACTTGCTGATATATTTCCAAAATATCTGGAAAAATAGTTCACAGGAACAAGTAGTCATTCTTACAGAGTCCTTCGCTGCGCTCCCCTTATTCTTCCGCACATCGACATAATATACATGCACACCGACATCGCTCGATCCGTTGAATTCTCACTAACTGGAGGAAACTGTTGATTCTTGTAGACATTATCTTGCAGGTAAACTTCTATTACTTCTTCCTTCCACCCCTACGAGCTTTCGTTTTTTCTCGAAATGCCAATGACGTAATCAGCACCTCTTTTGCATGCGTAGCGCCATTTCTTTTAAGGCGCTCATAATAATCTTGTGACAGTGTTCTTCTGCTCCTGTCATCTAGCTTTGTCTTTTGACCACAGTTGTGTCTGTCTGTAGATGTTTTACCGGACTTTGCATATTGAGATGTGATCAGGGATACAGTAGATCTTGAAACAGTTGATCTTGAAACGTATTCACTAAGCGAGCACCGACTATTCTTCTTTGAAAGCCTGTTAAGCTCAACGCCACAACAACAAAAAAAAGGTTAGCAAGCAGTAAAAGTTTACCAAATTCTAAAGAAGTATTATTTCCTTAGACTATGGTATTACCGTGTTTCGATAGTAATGTGCGCTACGTGATTTATTAAAAAAAAAGGGTGAATATTTGTTTTTTGCATAAATTATTAGCCAAATGTATAGAGTTACTCTTATAAAAAGCCCAAGCAAATATCGTAAAAATTCAGAAAGATATCGTCGATAGAATGAGTTGAATTTCAGTTGCTCTCAAAAATAAACAAAACGATAAGGGGTTTGCTCCAAATTTTTATTTTTGGATCTGACACCAGTAACAACTTCTTCTCCTCACACTGATATGAAGGCATGTTGACAAATAAAAACAGATAAGTACAAGAAACCTCTGAACCTACAACGCATTTCAAGTATTATTTTTTACAGGGTGATCCCAAACATTATTTTTTTGGTTCACTTTTCGCTGATCCCCAATTTGCCTTCGAGACAAAACCTTCGCTGAAATATGAGGTGCAAAATGCTCTTTACACCCCTGAAGTTTCAAGATAATTCGTCAAGTATTTTTCTAGATATTCGACAAAACATCTAAAATCGAAAGTGTCCGATTACTTTCTTTTTGGTAGACAGTGTATTTTGTTTATGCAAACCCATCCAGCGATAGCCCAAGAACATCGCCTGGCAGTAGAGAAAGTAACAAAAAACAAACTACCCTGACTAACGTTTACCGATCACAACCAAAAGACTTTTCGAACCTCGGTTCAGTTGCGTTTACATGAACCGCGTCCCGAATTTGGGCTGAGGAGGTTTTGTGATGAAGCTATTATGTATTAAAAACTTGGTTAAATAATTATGTACTATATGTAATTCCTTGAAAATTTCTTCATTTTTCAATAATTCAATTTTCAAGTTACATTTACTGTAGTATGAAATGTAATCTGTCTTGTTAATAAAAGTTATATTTTCCTTTATAGACTTTGCGTTTTATACTGCACATTCTTTCACACATTTGATCGTTTTCGGATAATATGAACTTCGGTTAAAACGTATTTTTTCCAATGGTTGGCTGAAATCCGTACTAATGAAGATGTTACTGAAATTTGTATTGCAAATTTTGAAAAACATAACTCTTAAGAAGCATAAGCTCACACAGTTATTAGTAAGGAAAAACTAAGCAGGAAAAAAAGGGAAAGAGTTCAGAAATTATTCTATTAGTGAAAAAATGCACCGCGAAATTTTCTCATAAAAGAGAATTTACAAGATTTGTTCGGATACTTCAAAAGCTCTTGTGATTCTGAAAGCGGTCGATTCAGTTCAGTGGATTTATTTAGTACCATTATACAAACAGATAGTTGACCATTTTTGACCACAAGATATAGTTTTGGATAAAGAGTGTGAGTGTATTTTTAATGAATTTTATTTACCGGTGTTACCGAAATACAATTTTTATTAGAAAACCGATATTACCGGCAACGTAAAGTAATTTCAAATACCCTCATGCTTCCTAATCGATGAACGAAAGAAGTACATGTAGCTAGAAAATATTCATGGGTCATTTCGAAATGCAATAAAACTTCATTTCTCTGCAAAAATATAAAACAAGTACTTGTAAATATTTGCTCTGTAGAAACGTATTATTGCATTAGTTTAAGAATTTTTTGGTCAACATATGAATAAATTAAATAATTTAAATTTAATTCCATCTAAATTTTAAAGAACGATTTTCATGATTATTTACTTTTTTCTTAAATTATCATCCAGGCAATTTCTTAAATTCCTGTTTGCCTTGAGATTAAATATTACTTTTCATCTCTTATCGATTATACCTATTTTTAATCCCATTTCGTTCTGAATTTCAATCTTCCACATCACAAAGAGAGCGAGGGAGAGAGAAAAACAGAGAGAGAGAGAAGGAACGCAGTAAAATTAAATTTTTTGCATACTATCTTATCATAGTTCAATCAAAAAGAAATAGAAAAAGAATTTATGTTTGAATATAAGCGGAACGATTATGTCTGAGAAACTTTAAAACGCAGCCGAAAGCTTTTCGCTTTTGATCAAGTTTTCTGCCGAAGATTAGATGATTTTTTTTCTTAATTCATGTTTTGCCCGAAGATGTTTACCTGTGTAACAAAGAAATTATTTTTTTTTATTTATGAGTTGGGATCCAATACGTCCAGGACTTGTATGGACAGAGACCGACGAGTTGGGTCCCTGCATGGATCTGGATTCACGACTGGTGTATGATGGTCGCAGCAGCCGGGAGGATGAAGATTGTCTATCACTGATGGTCGCCCATCCAGTGACTAGCCGTGCCTGATGTAGCTGAACTTCACAGAAGTTATGTTCAGTGAAAACCCACCAGGCCACGGCCTCCCCCAGTATGATTTTTTATGTAAAATGATTTCCAAGTATGCTGAAAAGCAGCATATAAAATTTTGATTTTTAATTTTACAGTATGTAAATGCCGAAACTAGCTAATATTAACAATAGGCCTAACATTAATTAGCTATTTTTAACAATAGGACTAACATTAATTAGATATTTTAACAAGCAATTAGCGTAGGCCTAATAGCAACTAGCTATTAAAAACAATAAGCCTATATTATTAATTAGCTATTTTTAGCAATAGTTCTGATAGCAACTATTTAATAGCAAAAGTAGTCGCAAACAGAAGATAATAAAATCTTGTAAACATTGCAAGGAGGAGCTTTAGCAGTGAAGTAGAAATATATTTATACATTTATTAAAAAAATTAATCCCCCCTCCCCCCAAGTAGGGCAAGTAGCAGATCCTGAAGTCATCCATTTTTACCCCTTTATCTACACTTTTTACCACTCCCCAATTTTTTTAATCAAAAATTAATTTTCTCTAACGAATATGTAGAAAATGTAAAAAAGCTCGTATTTCCTTTCCTTTCTCATCATTTCCGAACGTAAGATTTATCACAAGCTATATGTTGGCGTAGTTCTAAAGACCACGTGATTACCACCCCCGCAAATCCGACCCCAATGGAACACCTGCGCCTAAACTTCATAGTAATGTAGATCTTGCCTAGTGGAATCTGGATACTGAATTTCACGCCTTTACGTACCTAAATAGCATAGATATGTTGTCCTCTCTGAATCCCACCCCCGTAATTCCGACCCCAGTGTACCAATCAAAACCAAACTAAATAGTGCAGATAGGAAGCTACATTCCGAATTTGAACCTTCTACCTCAAAAAATGTAGAAATTATGAAGGGGTACACAGTTAAGACATTATAAAACCAATAAGTAGCTCCATTATTTCGCTGCTGAATAATATAGATTATGAGCACTCTGAGCAATCGTGCGTCGACAAAGCGAAATCACGTGCGCGCGCCGATGTCAGTAATGCTTAAAAGATGAACAGAAAGTAACAATGTATTCCTTCTTGACAAATCGATTGTTATATGACATGTCGTTATCTTGGTATTCTTTACACTCGTTGTTTTAGCACGTGAATTCGACTTGAAGGGGTCCACGAAAAATTCTGAAAAGTTGATACGGCCGAGCTAAGACTTTGATGGTCATATTTCTGAAAACAGAATTTGAAAAAGTTAATCCGTTTTCAAGTTATCGTGCAAACGGCGGACGGACGGATAAACGTACAGACCAAGGGCGCATTCTTATAAGTAGCTTTTATGCTAAAGCTCCTAATAAAGTAAGCAGGGAGGTGCAACTCATAGCTTTTTCCGTACTATCTGCGAAATTCAAGATGGCTGACTGGTCAGGCAACTCTACTCGCACTTAATGCATGGCCTTCTCTAACTACCATGCTTAATGTTAGCTGAGAAAAGCAGAGCAATCAGGACAAAAGGTTTAATTGTTTCAGTTTTCACGTCGTAGATTCACAGCGTATTTTCATATCTTTAATGCAATTACACAGAAATTTAATTTAATAAATAATTTATTTTTTTATGAAATTGATACAATTTATATTGAGTAAATTATGTTTGAGAAAATGGACACTTATTTATGGGCAATAAAGACATAGTACTTGATATCATTGTGTATGGACAACAAAAAATCCCAAATCGAATATTATTTTTGGACAAAAGGACTAATTATTAATATTATTAATTGTCAATTAATGTTGAACAATTACTATCTCAGTTTAATGCCGTGCATACATAGCGCATGTTTTATTACTGTGACAGTGATTTACTGTGATGTTTTAAAGCATGGTGTTATTACAAAAAAAAAAAAAGTTTAAAGAAGCTCAATGATAAAAATTGAGTTCACGAGACTCACAATTAATCATAGGAATCAATTATTTTTTAATCCTATTGAAAATCGCATGCGTCGCCCCCTGGCTATAACAGAGATCAAGCCTCTATTCCTTCCATACATTCCTTTAGTTTGCAAATGTAATTTACATTACATTTATTTGCTTTTTCAAGCACTAAAATATTTCTTAAAATTATAATCACGGTGTCCTATTCTGAATCATTTTCCTCATCTGAAATTTATAACCTAATCCTTCCAGAACGTTTTCACTTTCTTTTTACCAGGATCACATGACCGCTCCTCAAATTCCGGCCTTTAAAAGAACCCGCCTTCAAACCGGGAAAATACGCTACGTATTGGCAAATTCACTATTACTCCTGGAGCAGAAGTGATTTCGTATTGGTATATTACTATGCTTACAGTAGAAAGGAAAAAAAAAGTGAATTCAATTTTGTTTTTACATTCGAGCAATCTAAATATATTCATAAACTGCAATAACTTATTATTTCACCAATATCAAAATTAAAAAAAAAATACCAGAGTTTTATTAAATTTTTTATAAAATTTCCAATCAATTGTGCATTGAGTTTAGCGTGTCGTATGCTATTTATGACTGACTGGGATTGCAGCGCCACCGGTGGCGCCCTTTCCGTTGACGGACACTTTTTTCAATAGAGTTTCCTCCTCTGGTATATATCTATCTCTATGTAAAGTAAGTAAAGAAACTTCTTCTTCACAATAACAAATAGAAACACGAAGGAAAAATTCCTCGACCTGGACAGAAATTAGCGTTTGTTAAAAATAGGCCTAACAGAAATTAGCTATTGTTAACATGGGACCTAACACTAATCAGTTAATTTTAATAATAAGCCTAACAGCAATAAGGTAATGATAGTAGGCTTAATATCAACTGGCTATTGATAACAATAAGCCTAACAGAAATTATCTGTTTATAAAAATACCTAACATCAATTAACTATTAATATCAATTAGGCGTAATATTAATTAGCTATTAACAGGCCTAACAGAATTAAGCCTAACTATAATCAGCTATTTATAACAATAGGCTTAATAGTTAATAGCTGCTAATATATTTTTAATTTTATTTATTTAACTTCTAGTAAATTTGTCGGCCAATCTGAATGAATTGTTAAACGAAACGAGCGGGTGCTTCAAGTTCACTTCAACTATGCTTAAATGATAAACAAAAATTAATATTGTATTCATTTATGACTCGTGAGTACGAATCGATTGATTTATCACATGACCTACGAGGGGTAATCATAAAGTTTTAATTATCATCTCGAAAAAATTAAATTACGTAATTAATTTTTTATTGTATGCGAGTACATGTCTGCAGTCCTGGTACACATTGAAATCCCCGCACCACAGTACCGTAGCACGCCATAAAAGGGACTGAAACAAAATGACGCAGCCCATTGATAAAGTGGAGTATCGTGCGGTGATTCGTTTTTTGCATTTGAAGGGGAACAACGCTGCAACAATCCATGCTGAGTTGGTGCAACGCCACTAAAAAACAAGGCCTGCTCACTGCTTGCTGACTGCGTCATCAAACGAGGGCTGACAATCCAACTTTCATTGTTTCAACAAACGAAAAAACACTGGGCGTGGTCAAAAATGCACCAACCGAGTTGGGTTAGTGAGCCAATGATTATTGCTCGATTGTTAACATATTGTTGACTATCGTAGCAACAATGATTTTCTTCACTAATGCTGGGTGCCCACTTAGCGCGACGATAGCGCGATTCTATCGCTTTGTGAAGCACGCATGCGCAGAGTGACGTCACGAGGGCGATTCTGTGGCGCATCTAAGACTAGCGGCTAGGGGCTGAGAAGATCCATGACGTCCGCTGGCACGTACTGAATGTTGGGAAAACAGATAAACGTTCAATGCCTAAATGTCAAGTAGTTTTGGCCACAGTTTTGGCTGTTTATATATTAGTGGAATAATTTTTGAGTCCAACTATTTTGCCAATCAAAATCAACACTTTTAAAATACTGACATTTTAAAAAATTACCTTGATTCCCTCCTTTTCTGAATCGTGATCTCCTTTTTTTTAAAAGTTAAGTAACTTGCGACGGCCATACATTTGAATGAAAAAAATGGCATTTAACAGATATTTTTATTACATGGTGGAATAAAAATCTCGAAATTTTTTATATAAATAAATGAAAATATAAATGAGCTTGGCGACCCCCCTCCCCCCAGAAAATGTTTTGTCACTGCACCAGTTATTTAACTGCATTATTTACTGTTAAGCAACTGGAACTCAGCTAACTCCCTTGCCTTAAACCTTAACAAAACAAAATACATGCTATTTTTCCAACGGAATAAGCTAAATGTTCCTACCGATTTGCCTATTTACTATAACTCACACTTATTACTAGCCACGAATACTTTTAAATATTTAGGAATCCATTTAACGCATGATCTTACCTGGGACTTACATACTAATACTCTTTAAACTTAATAAAAGACAAGGAATGATATCTCATCTCCGCTTTCTTCCCCCCTATATACTAATCCTTCTTTATAACTCCTTAATACACTCGGCCCTCTGCTACGGAGTCCAATTTTGGAGATCCGCTACGAACTCCAATCTCTTACGCCTTTATCGCTTGCAAAAATGGTTTCTAAGAACCCTGCTTAACATCCGATTGGCTAACTCTTTTCCCATTATTTCGAACGCCTGGGCATTCCAACCATCTTTCAAATTTATATTATTCAACTTTGCTTATTCGTTTACAAAATTATTAACCTTCAATTAATTCTTTCTACTCCTTTTGAAATATCTTATCAACCCCTATCCCACCCGATTGTCAAACCTGATTAGATTTCCTTTTACCAGAAATAATTACCAACGCCGTTGCGTCTCTTTTATAGGCATCAAATCCGATCATCTCCCACAAGTGCAACTTTTAAAAAATTATTAAAAAATTCGCTTCTATCTCATAAAATACCTACTAACCCCCTCTAAAACTTTTTACTATTTATAGTATTACTTTATATAACCCCATTTTTTAAAAAATGATTCTTATTATCACATACATTTTCCTGCTGGAAACTTAACTACCAACCCCCATCCGTTTAAAATTCAATATCTGTTATTCAATAACCCCGCCGGAGACCTCACAGGTTGGCCAAGGCTCTCTGTAAATCAATTCTAAAGAAATAAAGAAATTAAATATGTAAAATTTTATACAGTAAATATATATTTTAACTATATTTTTATGAATTAATATAAATTTCTAACTGTATTAATAAACCGTCAAATTTGTATAATTTTGATCAAGCTCTGCTGTTATATTTTTAATAGAACAAAGATCTTACAAGTGTTTTGTCTAGTATGGGTCTTTTTTTTGAGAAATAAAGAGGAATTCAAAAAATAAACTTTTAATTTTTATTAATATTTATTTGAATTCGACTTGAAAGGGTCCACGAAAAATTCTGAAAAGTTGATGCGTCCGAGCTAAGACTTTGATGGTCATATTTCTGAAAACAGAATTTAAAAAAGTTAATCCGTTTTCAAGTTAGCGTTTGCACGGGCGGACGGCCGGATAAACTACAGACCAAGCGTGCATTCTTAAAAGTAGAAAAAGCGTTGCTAAAACTACAGACCAAGCGTTGCTAAAACTCCTAATAATTGCATTGCCAAGCAAAATCTTATTAAAATCATTCACCTCAGACATTGTAGGATTTTGTAGTCTTGTTTTTTTGTTTTTTTTTTGTTTTATTTTCTGCTTCACTGAAAAAATCCTTTTTGTTTAGTTATATTTTTATTTGAAGACTCTTTAACAGGATTAGTTATGTTGAAATATTTTTCGCCCACTGTTTCAATGACTTTCAGTAAATTCTTAATAGCACTGGTATGCTTTAACATGTCTGAAAGAATTGGCTCCTTTATTTCTTCACTAGCCGACCTGAGCAATCCTAGGACTTCCTCAAAAAAAAAAAAAAAAAAAAAAAAAAAAA
>JAHWFO010062673.1:2234441-2255680 GCA_023313115.1 Rhysida immarginata | reverse complement strand
GGGGGGGGGTCACCAGGCTTATTTATATTTTCATTTATTTTTATAAGAAATTTCGAGCTTTTTATTCCAAACTGTAATAAAAATGCCTGTTAAATGCCATTTTTTATTCAAATGTATAGCAGTCGCAAGTTACTTACTTTAAAAAAAAAAAAGGTCACGATTCAAAAAAGGTGGGAATCAAGGTAATTTTTTAAAATGTCAATATTTTAAAATTACTGATTTTGATTGGCAAAATATTTGGAATCAAACATTAGTCCACTAATATATAAACAGCCAAAACTGTGGACAAAACTACTTGGCATTTAGAATCTAAATTTTAGATTGCTCTGGATGCACTGATCGCTTATCTGTTGTTTTCCCAACATTCAGTACGCACCAGTGGGTGACGTCATGGATCTTCTCAGCCCCTAGCCGCCAGTCATCTAAGGCGATTGAAAAGCTCTGCATGCCAGAGCTTTTCGATCGCGCGACTCCATCGCACCCAATCAGAAAACAGTTTCGAATCACGTGGCACATGCAATCATGGCAGCACCTACTTCGAGATGGTCGGATATCGCTACGGAAAATTTGATTGATGATATCAAGTAATATGCAATTCTGTATGCACGAAATATCCAATTCTGATTTTAGAAGCACGAAATCTTGAAGTGGGAAACGAAATGATCGCGTAGATAGCGCATGCGCATTCAGTCACGCGGCCGTCGCGCCAAGTGGGCGCCGAGAAGCGAATTGATCGCCTGGCGTTTGTTGCGCATGCGCATATGATTCAAAGCGATAGAATCGCGCTATCGTCGCGCTAAGTGGGCACCCAGCATAACTCAACTCGGTTAGTGCATTTTTGACCTCGCCCACTGATTACAACTGTTTTTTCGTTTGTTTTAAAACATGAAGATTGGATCGTCAGCCCTGGTTTGATGACGCAGTAATCAGGCTTTGTGTTTTAGGTGGCGTTGGTTGGTGGAAGTGTAAAGCAACAATGCAGCTTCATATAGCACTGTGGTTAGTTGGTGTAGAGCTTACAAAGAAGTGGCAGACCATCTCTCCATGAAGAATCGGGTTTTTTTACGAGCTGCCATTGTGTGTTGCTAACAGATTATGCTCGTAAGGGGCAAACCATCACAGGAGCATACTACCCAAATCTCCTGACGAGGTTACGGGAGGTGTCCCAGGCGGCCCTTTTGCTCCACGATAAAGCTCCAGCTCATTCTGCGAAGGACACACTCGTACATGCTGCTTCTTTGGGCTATGAAATTTTGCCTCGGCCCCCCCCCCCTTCGTATTCTCCTGATATAGCTCCCGTGACTTCTTCCTTTTTCCTCGGATGAAGAAACCATTGCGTGGCAGGGATTTCCAGGAAAGACGACGAGGTGATTTTCGAGGTGGAACATTTCCTGAGCAGCCAAATTGCAGACTTCTACAACCAAGGTCTCCGCTAAGTCATCCATCGTTGGCAAAAATGTGTCGCAATTTTAATGTAGAGAATGACTAACCCCATCACCAAGTTTCATGGTCGCAGCTTGATTTTTCCAAAGTGATAATTAAAACTTTATGACCGCCCCTCGTATATTGGCATCCTTAACGTTAGTGCACGTGCTTGAAGGGGTCATTTTCTCGGACTAGCGTTTCTAAATTCGAAAAGAATGTCATAATCGTTTGTTTTTCGTGATTCCCGATCCAATGACATATTACACGTCTTATACACGTATTACCAATAAAAATTTTAATGGGGGGAGGGGGGTTGGGTCTAAATAGTCACGTGACTGTTAGATCGATTTCAATGACATTCTAATTAGGTGAGCTCAGGAAGGGTGTCTATCGAATAGCAAAAACATAATTTGAAAAAGCACTTTCGAGAAATCGTCGGACATGCAGACTAAAACTGACGGACGGGCGAACAGACACACAAAGATTTTTTTAATTTTTTATTTATTTATTTGTCATTTTTCAAGCAACAGGCTATGAAAGCCCAAATAACACCTTACAAGAATAAAAATTATAAATAATATAATATAAAAAAGAATAAATATATTACTAAATATAAACAAGGAAAATGATCATAAGATAAATGTAATATTTCAAAACCATTTTAAACCAGTGATTATAATTAAAAAAAAATTAAATCAATAAAAATTGTAAATTACACAGAAATAAAAAGAATAAACGTAAAAATATTAATCAGTAAATCAAGGTAAAGAATCATAAGATAAGTGTTATATTTTTAGCATTACTTTGTTTATCTATATACCCTCACACCAAAAGTCATGGCACACTTGCCTAATAACGTGTTGGGCCCCCTCTGGCCCGGTTAAGGGCGGCAACTCGTCGTGGAAGAGAGGCTACCAGTCCCCGGAACACATCCACAGGCACTGCAAGCCATGCCGTCTCCACTGCACTCCATAACGATGCTGCATTTACCAATTGTGTTAGTGACGACCGGATAGATCGTTCGATGACGTCCCATAAATGTTCAATGAGATTGCAATCTGGGGAACGTGGAGGCCAAATCATTGTCGTGAAGTCGGTACCATGTTCCTCCAGCCACTGCCGTGTCACAAGGGCTGCGTGTGGAGGTGCATTATCTTGCTGGAAGATGTCGTCGCCCGCGGGGTAAAAACGGTTCATGAAGGAGTGCAGGTGGTCCCCAAGCAGATCGACGTAGGAAGTAGCACGCAGACTGGATGTCAGATGCATCAATGGACCCATTGTATGCCACGAGAAAACACCCAAGACCAGTATGGAGCCTCCACCTGACTGAGTGGTCCCTATCTGACAAGCGGGGTCCATGGCTTCGTGTGGCCCGCGCCAGACACGGACACGACCATCGGCCCGATACAGCTGAAACCGTGACTCGTCGGACCAGGCAACCCTTCGCCAGTCCTCAGCGGTCCCATGTCGATGTTGGTTGGCCCAGGGCAGGCGTTGCCGACTATGTGCAGCTGTCAAGAGTGGCACCCGTCGTGGCTTCCTGCTCCCAAAGCCTACAGCTGCCAAGGTTCGCCGAATTGTCGTCATGGACACAGTTGTGGGACGTTCCTGGTTGTACCGCATGGTGATTTGGCCCTCTGTCGCCATTCGGTCAGCAGTTGCAAGCTGGGTGATCCGGCGAACACCTCTGGCATCAATGAGGCGTGGGCGGCCCGTCCGCTGTCCGACATGGGTTGTAACCCCTCGTTGGGTGTACTCTCGATAGACCCTTGCAACGGTTGTGCGTGAAAATTGTAGGGTGTTGGCTACATCTGATATTGAGGCACCCCTCCGTTTGACACCAGCAATCATCTCCCGTTCAAATGCGATAGCTATCGGCGTGCTGCCATTTCTACAGCTAGTTTTGTTTACAATGATTGTGAGTCCTGTGCACCTACATTCCGAGAATGGAAGCAACGATATGTCTCATTACGGACAGGGAACCTGATTGGAGGGGGTGCCATTAAATCGGTCATTTCAATAACCGTATATGTCACGTTTTTCTCAAACATACTTTTTTTTGCTGCGGACGCTTCCTTAAAGTTAGACGCATATTCTGGGTAAAAGACAAGTAAGTCGGTTCATACCTTCCTCTTCAAATAACATCGCCTAATTAACGTTCATTGCTTAAACAACGGAAAAAGTGTTTCAAAAGAATAAAAAAAGAACATTTGCTCTTTCGACATATGAGTTTTCATTATGATTCAGATAAAAAGATACTATCATAGCCGAGGAATTTATTGATGGATTCATTAAAAATTCATTCATATTAATGAAAAAAGTCTCAACTCCTGTGTCACTTCCATCAGCTAAAGCTTATGATTTGAGAGTGCCAGTTAATAGTAAAATATTAAATGATTTAAAGCGAGTTCAGGATAGAATTCTGGAAGAGGATATGCCTTTTTATCAAAACATATTTAGCTGGCCAACTGCAAATGTTGAAGATAATCCAGATGAGAATGACAGAGAATGTGATTACGTACCATAATGATAGTAAAACATAAAAAATGTAATGTTGATAAGATAATATTTAAGTGTAATTTTTAATAATATTGATTAAAAATATGATCACTATGATTGTTATTATTATTATAACAATTCATAAACTATTCCGGAACTAACTCTTCCGAAACTCTTCTTGACCTTGTTATCTCTAATCTTCGTCCATCTGTCCTGATTGAGGAAGACCCATTGGTGACAGTTGACAGGTATCATCCTACTCTTCATAAATCTGGTCCATTCATCAAAGCCTCCCTCTAATCTACGCTGCGATTTTTTCCAAAGGGAACTATGTACGAGGATACTTTCCTTTTTGACTGGAACAACGTTTTCAGCAGTAATGATCCCGAAGATGCCGCAAACTGCCTTGTTTAGATGGCACATCCCCATCAAAACAAATAATAGTTCCCGCTCTAAGCTTAAATTCCAGAAGTGGTTTTCCTCCAACTTAATCCGTCTTATCAAGCGCAAAAACGCTTTGCACAAAATCTACCTGAAATCTGGAAATCCCAATGATTATGAACTTTACGCTAGTGCCCGACGTCATGCCAAGTGTCAACAACGAAAGGATCATCAACCAGCCTCTTGAACATAATCTTCGTTCTCAGCCAGCCTCTTTCTGTTCTTGCATCAGTAGCACCAGACGACCTCATCAGCTTCCTTCTGTAGGCATGATTGATGCTAGTGGCCACGACTCCACTGATGCGAGTGAGATTTGCAATATCTTTGCCACCCATTTTGCCAATGTTTCAAAACCTTATAATAAATCGGGTCATCTCTCCATCCGTGGAAATGTTAACCCTAATATTGACGAGCCCTTTATATGCGATTCTCTCTCTACTGTGACTATCTCAACTGAGGATGTTCTCTGGAGTATTTGTAGACTCAGGTCCAAGCGACCCTCCTCTACTACCGAATTCCCTCTTTCATTTATAAAGGCCTTGCCCCTCATCTTGTGGCCCCTCTTCAACATATTTTCAATCTTTGTCTACAAAATGGCCACTATCCTTCCATCTGGACCTGCTACTTTATCCAACAATTATCGTCCAATCTCTCTTCTTCCCGTCATGGCAAAAATTTTTGATCGCATTCTTTATAAATATCTGCTTCAGCATATTTTGCCCTCTCTTCCTGCCTGCCAACATGTTTTTCTTCTTGGTTACCAATCTGGTTAGCTTCACAGAGGTGCTCGTGAGCTCCAACGAGCAGCAGGGCCAGACTGACGCCATTTAATTTGACCTTTCCCAAAGAGTTTGACATCGTTCAACATGATCGTTTAATTCATAAATTGAAACTCCTTGGCGTCAGAGACAATTTTCTGGCACTCCTGAATTCCTACATTTCCAACAGAAACAATGTGGTTCACATCAACGGTCACTGCTCACGTCTCTTTTGTCCGACCTCCGGTGTCCCTCAAGGCTCGGTCCTCTTCTCTTCAATGCATATACCTTTGACCTTCCTAATCATGTTATGGATTCGGGTATTCTCATGTATGCTGACGACACTAAGCTCTTTCGTACCATCACTTGCCCTCAGGAAGTTTTGCGATATTAATCGATTGAAAGCTTGGTATCAGGAGAATGGGCTTAGCATTAACGGTATCAAATGTGCGCATGCTGCCTTTACCAATAAAACGAAGCGTGATATACATGCTGCCTTTTCCCATTTACAATGCTTATACTGTCGCCAATGCTACTATTAAGACTGCCAATCAAATGCGTGATCTTGGAGTCATTCTTGACGACAAGCTCTCTTTTAATCCGCAAATAGACCATGTTCATACTAAAGCTCTCACCACCTCGTACGTGCAGGGGCACTTATGCGTCATGGACATACCTTTTCTTTGTGTATACAGTATAAAGTAATCAACGACAATTATGCCAAAACAACCGAAAATAATATTAGAAAATTAATAGTTCATTTGATTTTCGTAGAAATGACATGATTATTTACTATAAAGTGTAGACTTTTCAGTCTGTATTGAAATATTCTGTTCAAATAGCAGTCAATCGAAATCCTTTTGCAGTTCAGGCTTCATAATTCGTTACCTCGAAGGGTGTAACAGGATTAAAGAGCAATAAACTAATGCAAATATCAAAATTATAAACTAATCATCGATTTGTCTAATCAAGGAGTCATACAGGAGAGCTAATTGGACAAAAAATGAGTGGGAAAAGTGACCAATATGCTAAATAAAAATTTACAGATAGTTAACAAGGCAGTTTTATGGAAAGTTTTCATATTATTTTGTATTTTTCTGAAAAAAAATTAATTTATTATATGATTATAAATTTTAATAGTAAAGAATATTATATGATTTGAACAAAAATGGATTTTTGAAAAAGTAACGGTGATATGAATTAGTATACATTTTATTAAAAACTAAAATATAGTATAAAGCATGACATGACAGTTAACATGAGAAGTTTTTTAAACCCTCAAATAAGAAGATAAACTTGCACACTTGGATGAAAAAATTTCAATCTGTTTATGGTGTTCCTTACATACACTGTTTAAAACTTAAACGAAATCAAAAACGCGATAATGAACAACAACAAAAAAAAATTGCTTATCGGATTCGAACTCTGCTATTCGAGGCAGTAGGCAGAGACTTTAACGATGCTGCTGTCAGCCACTATCGCTTATTATTGTCAGGAGAGAGCAAGTGATGAGCACATCCCAAGCATATACCTGCTATTCTATTTTCATTCAGGAGGGACAGGTCCATTCTAATCTGCCTTGACTCTCAGTACAAGTACCTGATTTTGCAACCGTTCAACATTCGGTAAGCTCAGCTCCTACGGAGCAGGTAAAAACCTTTTTCCACTCGGCTGTACAACTAATATAAACGTTTGAAATCGTCTTTCCTAGATTATTTATTTTGAAATTATTCCTCTTTTTATTTTCAGTTCTTTATTGAAAGATCGCGAGAGATTATTTTTTGCAATAACAAGCACACGTCGGGACCGCCCTCCGACATATCGTCACTTCCGGCAACTTCATAGCCGTGTAAAAAAATCGGAATCCGGTCACTGATTATGCAGCCACAGGGTTCTTCGCATATTTATTCTTAATTGTGTAGGGTTTTTTCCCCCCATTAAATTGGCATTTCTGAGTAACACTTTAAACGATCTAGAAAGTTTTTCATAAATTCTTTTTAGCACATTTTCGTAATAAAGTGCTTATGTGATCGGTTTGTCCAGCTGTACGTCCGTCCGTCTGTCTGTCCGTCTGTAGACACAATTCCAACAATGCATTGCCTTGCAATAGATGGAGTGCTTATAGTGAATTGCTGGAAGAGACGAATTATTCTTGCATTAGGGAAAACGCGTGCTGAGCACTTCGATTCGGCTCTGCGCGTGCTCTGAACGTTAATGAGATGGTGCGCGTGCACTTCAATAGACCTGAGGTCGCAGTGCTTGGTTCCTTGACAACCACCCCTATAAAATTCATTACTCACTACAGTGGGGTCAGAATTGCGGTGATGGCAGGCCTAATTGGTCGTTAGAATTAAGGCAACATTTGGCATGTGATATGTCATTCCATCGGAAATGATGAGAAAGGAAAGAAGATACGAGCTTTTTTACATTTTCTAAACACCATGTTGAGAAAATTAATTCTTTGATTAAAAAACTTGGGGAGAGGAAAAAAGGGTTAATGTTCACTCTCTGCACATCGCGCGATGACTGATCATGCGACCAAGATAAATGAATTTATTTTTTAAAGATCCCCCTCTTTAACGAACTGATATATACCCCTTTTCTATTTAGTCTCAGTAGGTGGCTAAACTGTGATGGTTAAATTAGTAAAAAATTCCCTTATCTTGGTCGCATGATCAGTCATCGCGCGATGTGCAGATAGGAACATTAACCGAAAAAAGTGCAGATAAAGGGGAGGGGGGGGGGGGAAAAAGTTGACCGCAGGGTCTGCTATGTGTCTTATCCTACTCGGGGGAATAATTTCTTGTTAATAAATGTATAAATATATTTCTACTTCACTGCTAAAGCCTCCTCCTTGGAAGTTTACAAGAGTTTATTAGAAGCTACTTATAAGAATGCGCCCTTGGTCTGTACGTTTATCCGTCCGTCCGCCGTTTGCACGATAATTTGAAAACGGATTAACTTTTTCAAATTCTGTTTTCAGAAATATGACCATCAAAGTCTTAGCTCGGCCGTATCAACTTTTCAGAATTTTTCGTGGACCCCTTCAAGTCGAATTCACTTGCTAAAACAGTGAGTGTAAAGAATACAAAGATAACGGCATGTCATATAACAATCGAATTTGTCAAGAAGGAATATATTTTTACTTTCTGTTCATCTTTTAAACATTACTGACATTGGCGCGCGCACGTGAAATCGCTTTCTCGACGGACGATTGCTCAAGTGCTCATAATCTATATTATTAAGTAGCGGAAGAATGTAGCTACTTATTGGTTTAATAATGTCATTCCGTCCCCTTCATAATTTCAACATTTTATGAGGTAGAAGGTTGAAATTCGGAATGTATCTTCATATGGGCATGTCCATCTGCACTATTTAGTTTTGATTTTGATTGGTAAACTGGGGTCGGAAATATGGGGGTGGGATTCAGACATGCCATTATCTTGGTATTCTTTACACTCACTGTTTTAGCACGTGAATTCGACTTGAAGGGGTCCACGAAAAATTCTGAAAAGTTGATACGGCCGAGCTAAGACTTTGATGACTGCCACCCCAAATACGACCCCAATGTGACAAGTGGGTCTAAACTTCATAGTACACGTAATGTAGATCTTGCCTAGAGGAATTTGGACACTGAAATTTCACGCCTTTACGTATCTAAATAGCACACAGATCGAGCACGTACATATAACAATCGATTTGTCAAGAAGGAAGACATTGTTACGTTCTGTTCATCTTTTAAGCATTATTGACATCGGCGCGCGCACGTGAAATCGCTTTTTTCGACGGACGATTGCTCAAGTGCTCATAATCTATAATTAAGTAGCGGAAGAAGTAGGCCCAATTGTTCCAGTGGGGTCGGATTTGCGGGGGTGGCAGTCACTTGGTCCTTAGAACTATGGCAACATATGGCATGTGATATGTCATACATTCAGAAATTATGAGAAAGGAAGGAATATACGAAGTTTTTTACATTTTCTACATATTACGTTCGAAAAAATCAATTTTTTGATTAAAAAAAACTTAGGGAGATTTAAAAAGTGCAGATAAAAGGTTAAAAATAAATGACCGCAGGATCTGCTACTTGCCTTACCCTACTCGGGGAGGGGGGTTAATTTCTTTTTAATAAATGTATAAATGTATTTCTGCTTCACTGCTAAAGCTCCTCCTTAGAATGTTTACAAGTTTTTACGATAACTTGAAAACGAATTAACTTTTTCACACACTGTTTTCACCAATCCAATTAATATGGGACAGAGCCCACAAGTTCGAACATGGTACTCTATGAGATAGCCGGAATAGGTACGTGCTCTATTGGCACGTGCTCTAATGGTACCATTATGATACCCTCTTAATAATTTTTATAACCAGCTATGGCATGTAATATATCAAACAAATCGTTACGACGTGCCATGAACGATTATATAAGAGTAACTAGTGATAGCAGATATTGGTCTAGTGGCAAGTATACGTGTAAGGATGACTCATGAATGAGTATAACGCGTAAATAATGATAGTGGGAATTGTTTAATAGTACGTAGATGGTTTTAATGGTACATATTGTACCAATGCTAAGATATGGCATTTAATATATCAAACAACTCAGAATTCTTATAAATTCTGGTCTTCTCGTTCTGTAAAATCACTCACTGATGAAGAAATTATGAATTCCGAAATGTACATCTGAGTCATTAAAAAATTTTTTTTGTGGATTTGTGTTTATTTCGATATTGTAGTAATTTACAATTTAGTTTTATATATATTTTCAGTTAGGTGTTTTAAAATGTTGGTTAATTCTATGTATCCGTGTATGATGCTATAACACGAAAATGTGCTCCCTTTATCCGCTTTGGCGGTAAAATCATTCTTGTTATGCAATATATTTAGTCGAATTTGTTTTTTTTTTCTTTTAGAGCCTTTGAGATTAATAACAGGGCTCCGATTATTTGATTTTATATGTTGGGTTTTCTTAAATCTTCATTGATATTCCCACTTCCTTTTTATATTTTTATGTCTCCAAAAATAGAGTAACGAACTGAATATTTCATTTTCGAACTAACTGCCATCACTGATTTCCCTATAGTATTTTTGAGTTGTGCGAGATGAGGAAGAGTGAAAATTCAAAAAACGCGTGAAATTAATTTCACTGTTGACACCGACACTAAAGCGTTGCCAGTTATTCCATCAGCATTTTTTTCTGGGGCCTTGTTTACATCAGAAAATGTTTGAAACTGTCAAAAGAGAAATAAAACTTCAACGAAACATTTGCTCCGCACATCCAAAAGAATGGAAGCTTCCGTGAAATCATCTCTCCGTTAATATTTTTTATTACGAAAATTAATGAAAAATTTTAGAAATTAGAAAAACAAAATATTAATGGAATAACAAAATAGAGATATATTCCGAGTAAAGAAATTATTTGACGGAGAGAATAGAGAATTTTCTGAGTATGTCAAGGATATTCAAATGATGAATGACGTCAACAAGGAAGGAATTTCAAATATTACTGAAGCAAAACGAATCTATCAAGGGAATGTATAAAAGGAAAATCTGAGATGTCGTCGGAATAAGTTATTGTCTAAACCCCTCAATGATAGTATCTCAAGAAGTATAATAGAAGTTTCATAATCTTCGACAATGAATATTTACTTATTTATTTATTTATTTATTTATTTATTTATTTATTTATTTAAGTATGTTAAAAAATATTACAAAAAGGCCCAATAGCGACCAGTACGGTCTGATTAGACCGACAAGTTAGGTCCCAGGGCCCAACAACGTAATAAACAAAATTGGATAAACACGGTTAGTAAATTGTAAATAAAATATAATGAATGGATATTTATAACAGAAAAGGACGAGACACAAAAACCCTGGAATGCAATAAATAGTTAATAAATACAACTGAAAAATAAAATAATAATTAACAAATAACAAAATAATAAATATACAAGTAAAATCAAAATAAAACTAAAAAATCAAATAAAGAGCTGACGTTTCGGATAGAGCCTATCCTTTATCAAAGCAAAAAAGGATAATTCTCTAAAAGCAAATAGAATATTAGAGAATTATCCTGAAGTTATGAAAGTAGTACAATCAACAATCGAACAGTGAAGTGTACATTCGTTAGGATGGGACGAAAGCAGCGCTTTCACAAAGCTCATCTAACCAGAATAAACTCCAAAGGAAATACACTGAGGTAGTCAAGAAGCCTAACCAACCCAAGCGGTCTTCCATATTATACAAAAAAGAAAATAAGATTGACGATTGTCAGAAACAAAAAACAAACGAAATAAAAAATACAAGGAGAAATAAGATTATCACATCTTCCAGTGGTC
This sequence comes from Rhysida immarginata, assembly GCA_023313115.1. NCBI lineage: Eukaryota > Metazoa > Arthropoda > Chilopoda > Scolopendromorpha > Scolopendridae > Rhysida > Rhysida immarginata. The sequence continues at coordinate 2,244,219 of JAHWFO010062673.1, read as the reverse complement.
TGGGAAAGAGACGTTGCTAATATCTTCAAAATTGATGTCAAGAACGTGCCTCGGTTTACGATACCTCGTATGCCAGTTCATATTCATTGAGTTCTCCAGTATCCCTTTCACAAGCTTATTGTCGTGAGTCTTCATCTTCTGTATGATAATCAAAAGGAGATCCTGTATAAACTTACCGATATGGGCCATGTTTAAATCGAGGTGGATGGATTAGTTTTTCACCGTCCTTCTGTCCAGCTGGGCAATGGTCCTCAGGGTAACATTCTGGAATGACTGTAGTTCACTCCATCTGCTTTTACAGATAGTCGCCCACGCAGGCATGCCATAGAGGAGTATGGTCCGGATAATCGATTTGTACAGAAGTAGCCTGTTGTCAATGCTGAGGGCGCTGTTGCGATCCATAAGAGCTATGATACTGTACTTAGCCCTCTTCGCTTTGTTCAGAGCATAGGACATATGCTGGTTCCATGAGAGTCTTGAGTCAATGATGACTCCCAGGTACTTGTAGTTATCCACCCAGTCCAGTTTCTTATTAAACAGAACAAGAGAATCTGGGGGATGCTTGAGCTTCCTATTGAGGTACAAAGCCTTGCACTTTCCGACGTTAAGGTTCAACTTCCAGCAGTTAAACCAGTCTTCGAACTGCTTCAAGGCGCACTGCAACCGAGTGATAACGTGAGCCGGCTGGTGTGCCCATGTCATAATGGCAGTGTCATCCGCATAAAAATACAGATTACAATTATCGGGTTTTGGGAAATCATGTACAAAGTAATTAAATAGCATAGGCCCGAGGACAGAACCCTGAGGGACACCGGCCTTTACAACACGGGGTGTGGAAAGATTTTCTCCAACTTTGGCTTGATAGGATCTGCCGTCAAAAAAGGATTTCACCATCAAAATCAAATCGGCAGGGAACCCGTCTCTGATCATTTTGTAGACAAGGCCCTCATGCCACACTTGGTCAAAAGCTTTACTGACATCGAGAAATACCACCCCACAGTACCTGGATAGGTTCAGGGGGGTGCTCAGGTCTTCAACGAGCCTCCATATCTGCATCGGACAAGAGTGGGCAGCACGAAAGCCAAACTGCTCTTCCCGTAAAAGGTCATTTGCTAGACAGTGATCTTGGAATCTGACAAGGATCGTTCTCTCCAAAACCTTGGACATCGAGGGTAGCAAGCTAATAGGTCGGTAGCTCGCGGGAATTGCAGGATTTTGCCCCTGCTTTGGGATACTCAACACAATAGATTTCTTCCAAGCCACAGGGAAGTAAGAAAATTTCCAGCAGTCGCTAATGATATTGGTGAGAAATTCAATAAAGTTCTTTGGGAAATTCATAAGGGCGTTATTACTCACCTTGTCTTTTCCTGGAGCCTTCTTTTTTTTCAGTTTACTTATGATGTTGGCGATCTCTCCAGCCTCGATGTTGTACTTCGTAAAATGCTGCGGGACTTCACCAAAGTTGAAAATACCTTCTTCCACACGCTGAGACATGATTTGGCACTCGGGCTTATCGTTGGTAGGAGTAACAAACTGCATTTCCAGTGAATCTGCAATGACTTGGGCCTTGTCCTGATCAGTTTGCACATAGTTACCTTGTGGTGTACGGAGTGGAGGAAGCATAACATTCTTCTTCTTCTGTAAAGCTCTAACCATACTCCAAATGGAATTGTCGCGAGCCGACAAGCTTTTGAGTTTTTCATTCCATCTAGTGTTGCGAAGCTCTTTTATCTCCTCTTGAACTCTTCGCACTAACCTGTTGTACTTGGTTTTGAGCCAAGGTTCACGATAGCGTTGCCATAGTCCACGGGTCCTGTTTCTTTCAGAAATTAGGCGTTGGATTCCATGTGTGAGTTGGATTCGATGAGGAGGTTTATTCTCTGATGGATACTTACTAGCTTCTATGGCACTGTTAATACAACTGGTGATGTCTTCAACACGTTGATTTATGTCCTCTGTACAGTAAGCAACGTCGGGATGGCAGCCATATTCCTTAAGAATATCTTTGTAGAGCTTCCAGTCTTGATGATGTATCAGTTCCTCTCGGAAACTTATGTCGACATTGTCAAAGTTTAACGCCACAGGCTTGTGGTCAGAAGAAAGGTCATCAATCGTGAAGATATTGTACGGTTTGAAGAAACCCTTCAAGAGCGAGATGTCCAAAAAAAGTAGTACTAACGGACGGGTTTATATATAGTTTGCATGGGGAATAGTAAGGCGTTATTGGCTGACAAACAAGAAGAGAACAAATGAGATTAATTAGACGAACTGTTGGGATAGGACAAATAAGAAATAGTAAGGGGGCGGTGAGAAAAATTTAATAGGATGAAACATATGAAAGTGAAAAGTATAAAAACGTTTAGGAATGATAGGGTGCCTAGCAAAAAGATTACGTAAAATTATTCCTGATTATTAGTAGACAAAAAAAGGGGGCTGTCATGAAAGAATATTATTGACATTGTTCAAAATTATCGATTTTATGATTCCCTGACTGTACTCGGTTTAAAAAATAAAAATTCCCTGACCATTCCCGGTCGCTAGTCACCCTGTAAAATAGTCCCACATGTAAGAGCAACGGATCAAAAGTAAAAAAATATGAAAGGACATTGAAGAATATTGAAAAGAATAAATAAAAGATAAGATAAAGAAAGAAGAAAAGGCCCCATAGGGCTTGCGACAAATTAAGGAATAGCTGAAGTTGAAAGGGGACATGGGAAAGGTAATGAGGGAATGGTGCCTTTGCTAAGGTTAATGCCATTAGGGGTGAGGGAATTAAATTTCCAAATAAGAAAAGACTCGAATTGCTTTCTCTCTTTTTTGCTATGGAAGTTACTACGAAGAATATAAATGCTGATGGCCTGTAAAGAGTGACCAGGGGAATTAAAGTGTTTAGCGACAGGGGTGTCAGCATTGCTAAGAATATCAAACTTATGCCCGGCAAATCTGGAGCGTATGGTATTGCCTGTCTCTCCAACGTACTGTTTCTGGCATACTTTGCAATGTAACAGGTAAATTAAGTTGTGAGAAGTGCAGGTCAGGTTCTGGTTAATCTTGAAAGTAAAGGAGGCACTGCTGGAAATGGAGGTAGCAGGGTTAAGAAAATGACAAACACCGCAAATTTTACTTATATATTTATTATTTTGTTATTTGTTAATTATTATTTTATTTTTCAGTTGTATTTATTAACTATTTAAATAAAATATACAATGACAAACATATTTTAGGATGGTCGGCTATGACAGAACAACGATCATATTACAAGATTCGATATTGGCATTGACTAAATAATCATTATCAATATTAACTAATGAACGGGGCCCATGCGTAGTTTGCGCGTTAATTAGTTTTATCAAATTCAATTCATTCAAATTGTTTCGTTTGATGAACTCACATTTTCTCCCTTATTTATAGTTTTGTGATTGATTGATCATAAAAATTATTGCTCAGACAACAATGGTCAGGCGGCTTTTCAGTTCCGGCGTGTGCTTTAAATGAGTGCCAACAATGCTTAAACGTGCAACAGCAATGCAAAACTGTTTCCGTGACGAACTCACATGTTCTCCTTTATTTAAAGTTGGATTCTAGTTCTTTTCTAAACGCAACAAACATATAAGATAAAACTAACAATTATAAAACCGCAATAAACAATATAAGCAGCCTCCATATTATGGAATATTGACCATAAAATCAACAAATACTGAATAATATAATCAGTATGGTTGCTTCAACGGATAAGTGATATTGATTAAACAAAAATATTTAAGCATATTTCGAAATGTTAATTAAGAAGGAGCAGAACGAATCTGATAGGGTAGATTTGCCCAGCGTTTGACGCCAGCGTACTAAATACAACGATGCCTGTAATTTTGGTTGAATAACGGCAAACGAATATAACTATGTGTAACCTGGTTACATGTAATATATACTGGAGTCGACACCAAAAGTAAAGAATTCAATAATTTATAGATGAATGTACATTGTTGTATAAAAATTATTTGGTAAATGGTAAGGATTTTTTCGATGGAGAAATTTTACGATACAGAAGAGGATTTAGGGGCTCTGAGTAACGTCCAAAGGAACCATTTCTGGAGCTTAAAAAGACGAGAAAGATTGTGAGAAGTGGTAGATCCCTAGAATATAATACAGTAACAAAGGGAGGAATGAATCCAAGCTTAGTAAAGAAGACGAAGGATATTGTAAGGAGGAAAGTTTATTTAAGATCTGACCTTGCTGCATACTGAGTTTTGTTAATAATGCATCAATATGAGGGTCCCATGTTAGGTCGTGGGTGATAATTAAACCGAGGTATTTAAACAATGTTACCGGAGTTATCAGTTGATTGTCGTAATAAATCGTAATCGACTGAGGAATGTTACGTTTGTTGCGTTGGTAAAATAACGATACGTGGGTTTTCTCTATATTTACCGATAGAGAATTTTCGTTATTCCACTACTTTAATTTTTAAGTGTCTCATTAGGAGACAAAAATAATTGTAGAAAATCTAATCTTGACGAAAGCAACGCAACATCATCGGCATATAAAGTAATTCTGAAAGAAGACAAAGAAGATAAAAAAAATCGAAGGGAGATATTGATAAATAAGTTGAAAAGGAGTGGGAAGAGAACAGAACCTTGGGGAACTCCCAGGTTTCTAACTATTGTAGTAGAAGAAGCACCGGAGTAAGAAAGGAAATAACTCCTGTTAGATAAAAAGCTAGAAAGCCAATTTAATGGTGAGCCACGAATATTGTAAAAAATCCAATATAGTTAGATATATTGCAAAAGTAATTTACGATATTACAGTAGAGAAATAAGGACTTCGTACAAAAATGAAAACTGAAAAAGTTAGATTACGAAGTATTGATGACAATAATGTTAAACGTTTGAATTACCAAGACAGACTCTCTCGAAAGGAATAATAAAATTGAAAATACTGGAAAAGCAAAGAGAGAAGATTTGGAAAATTGTGAAGAAATTTTTGAACTTTAGTCATGTACTTCTAGATTGAGATTTCTAAAGTGGCTATTGGGAAAGAAAGAAAGAAGTAGCCAAAAGGATCAAATAGAATCTTCTCAAAGAAATTCGTAGAATGAATAGTGCCTTTGCACCCGTATGAAAACGATGATCTGATTTATTTTCATAGTTTTATATTTTATATTCCAATTATAACGGTGCATGTTGTTTGAATTGCTTTTCATTAAATGTTATTTTTCACTAAAGAGAATTACTGAAACATTTTCAATTTTCTTTAATTCCAAGCTTTCTAAAATTTATACAAACTTTAGTTAAGGGGAGGCCGTGGCCTGGTGGACTTTCACTGAATACGCCAGTGGAAGTTAAGCAGCAAAAGGATGGGCGACCATCACACACGATCTTCACCTCCCCGGCTGCTACGACCTTCATACAGCAGTCGTTAATCCATATTCATCCAGGGACTCAACTGGTCAGCTTCTGGCCATACAGGCTCTGGATGGATGCATTGGATTTCATCAAATAAAATAAAATACATAAAATAAAATTATGGCCATTTAATTATTGTCATTCATTTAAGTTTAAATAAAAATATTTATTATGTATAGTAATAATGCCGAATATTGCTAATTTAATGACTTATGAAATCTTTAAGATATAAGATTCCGTTGATAATTATGCGAAAGTTTATCAATTGAATCTTATTTATTTAATGCGGTGCCCCCCTTAATAAAATAGCAGGAAAAAATATATAATTGCAAGGACTTCTAATTTAACGAGCTCTATTATCTTTGAGTCTAGATTCAAAGCAACAAAATGCTAGCCCTTCCACAAAAAAGAAAACTGAAAAGGTATAGGGGCGTTCGGAAAACGGAAAAGAAAAAAAACGACAAAGGACTTCGCGGAAATAAGAATTATGGTCTCAGTAGTTCTTTGATATAATAGTGTCCATTAGTTTAATAAAGCGAAATTTTAAGGGGCAGAAAAAGAATATTTTTTCCCCAGGCATGTTCCAAGAAAAGCAAAATTAGGCTATTAGGAACTGAAGAAAGAAAGAAAGAAAGAAGGAAGGAATTAGGAAGGAAACGATAAAAAAATGTCATTATTTGATCAGGTAAATGGAAAAAAGCACATTAATACTCGAATCAACGATGTTATTTTATTTTGACTTACTGTAATTAAGTATATGCCTGGATATAATTCCGAATCAAGCATTTTTTTATTCTGAAAATATTTTTACTGGCAATCAGGCTTTAACTCCAACGATTTAGGGAATTCTCAAGAGCGCTTAAGAGAGTTGTTTCGTCATGTCCACAAAAGTCGTCTGCACAAAGATGCCATATTGCATGACAAACCATGACTGACAGTGCACGGGTTGCTCGTATTGAAGTTCAATTTTTGGATCGCTGAAAAATGAAATTGTGTTGGCTAATACCGAAGATCGGCTTAAACATAAAATTGCATCAAAATTTAGCACATTTCTAATGCCTGTTTCTGAAAACCGTACATAGGGGACGCAGTATGTGCGTAAACGAAAACCATCTTCATGGCATTTGTTTATGTTTGCTGATAACTCTCTATAGTCAAACGTATGGTTAAGAGCCCTGAATGATCGATTGACATATAAAGGGGAAATAATTCTCAGACATTAACTCCCTGCTTTCAAGAATAATTACCCTTACTCTCCTTTTTTGTTAATCGATCATACTACTCAGCGCTCTCGATCATACGGTTTGATTATGCTTCAATAGACTGAAAATTTTAAGCAAAAATTCCATCAATCAAATTTAATAAATGATTTTGTATCCTTTACAGAGTGTGAGAAGTTAGCTCGAAAACAACAAGGTTGCTACCTATCGACAAATGCGCGAAAACATTTGTGGGAGTCAAGTGCAAACATTAACACGTATTGAAATGAACTTCCGAGTTGAATTTGGGAAAATAAAAGAAAATGATTCCTTTATACAGAGTAATTTGAGAAAGGAGAACAAACTAGAGGAAGCCTTACTGCTGAAGAAAAAAATATTTTTAGAAGTTATCAAAAACATGGATTGTGTATTTTCTAGAACCCTACTATTAGAAGTAAAAATCCACGGCTACAGATTAACTTTAAAAAATGATTATTAGAAGCCCTTTTAAGATTTTATGAATATTCTACTCAGTTCTCATTCTGATCTTTTAACATCTTGAATCCATTTTTTTCTCGCATCGATTTATGACATTTTTCATTTGGATAGGAATATGGCATTTTTCATTCTGTGTTATTATGTGTATTAGTGCAGCTAAACACACAACAATTTTATTTGAACGTTTTCTTGACCAGCATTGGTGAGCAAAACAAATGGCGCACTTACGGTCACTCCCACAAAGAATTTTTTTAAATCGTCACTAGGTAGCATTTTTCGTAACTTCTCCCACCAAAAAAGAGGAGGTTACATTACAATGGCTAAAAGTAATAGTGTGTCCATTGAATACTAAATGCAGCCATGAGAAGGTAATGACGACTGATGACACCGCCAGATGGCATGACAATCTAATGCGCCGACAATTACTCAATAATCCATGGGATTCAATGTAAGTTTAACAGCACGAACGCTTTAAAAATACTTGTTTAATAAAATAAAATAAGATTGTAAACTTGAAATAATATGCAGATAAACCAATTAAATGAATTTCAAAGCAGTAATCAGTTTATTTATTATTTAATCAAATAGCCATTTTTCTCATTTCTTGGTTGGTTTACATTTGCTTTACGGTTTCGTTATGTGTCTCTAAATTAAAATTTAAAATATAATAATATATCCTAGGACGATTATTACTAATGATACGAGTGGAATTAAAATGCCGAATTATTTGATTTGATTTTGAAAGTGGAAGGTGCATTCACAATGTGAAACAGAATTGCATTCAGATATGCTAAATAATATTGCAAAATGTTTGTCTGTGATACGTGTAAATCCTGTCGGATGTAATCTCCATAACACTGCAGTAACAAATAGCATTATCAAGTTCTACGTTCTTACGCGCTTGCACTTTCTAGTAAAAACACCAAACAAAGAAAAAAGTGCAAAACGTGAGAAAAGTAGACTTTTAAAGCTCAGACGTACTCAATAAAATATTGCATAATTGATTTTATTTAGTTACCATATGTAAAATGAATATAATAAAAATACTAACCACGCTAATAAATGATTATATAGGTTTTATAATTAGGTCGTAAAAATGAGTTAAGAACAAAATGAAGAATTAACAATATTACTATAAAAAACATAATTTATAAAATCACAGAAAATCAAAATTTATAAATTATGAAAAATTGTAAAATATAAACAGAACATTTCAATTTAAAAATCCTTACACTTTTCCATATAATTATCTTCTGCGCTTAACTTTTTATAACAACAGCTATTCGATTAAATAATAATTAAAACGACTACTGCTTTGAAATTCATTTAATAAGTTTATCTGCATATTATTTGAAGTTTACAATCTTATTTTATTTTATTAAACAAGTATTTTTAAAGCGTTCGTGCTGTTAAACTAACATTGAATCCCATGCATTATTGAGTAATTGTCGGCGCATTAGATTGTCATGCCATCTGGCGGTGTCATCAGAAATGATGACGCGAAATCAGCGGCAATGGGCACACTATTTCTTCTAGCCACTGTAGTTACATAGTATACAAAGTATTAGAACGATTAGCTAAGGAAAATCAAACGTCACATTCATTTGTTATTAAATGTAAAAGAAGACGTGATAATATCTCGAGGCAGATAATATTGGGTAAAAAGAAAATTTTAATACGTCGAAATGTTTACTTAAGTGACCGAACGATAGTACAGATTGTTTTTTGTACCATTAATATTTTTATACCCTTGGAAGAGATTCACTCTCTCCGAGATTTTCGACGAGTTCAATTTGAAACTCATCAATCAATGAGGTGGAGAACATAACTGATTTGACTCAAGATAATATTAACGAAAAAGAATGGAGAAAGCTTTAGCTCAATGGAGTTTTTAAACGAGCAGCGATAACGGAATACGAAACTCATCTCACCTTTAACCTGCTACCTTTGCTGATGGCCATAATGAGACTAATCTGAAAATTTAAAAGTGAGTGTTCTGAATTTTAAATTTTGTTTAATTCGCTGGAACATATGAGTACTCTTTTGAGAGAAATAAGAGAAATCTTCTCAAAATCTTTAATTATTTCAAAATAATATTATACAGAGAAATTCTTTGCAGTTGAATTCTGTTAATGGCGATGAAATTTTGATTTGAAAGCCACACTCGAACTTAGTGAAATGAATTAGTCGAAGAATTTTAAATGTGTGCATATAAAGTTTTCTTTAGCGACAGCTTATCGAGAAATTTTCCATAATTTTCATATAAAATTGAATCTTGTTACATTATTGTTCCTGGGAGCAGTTATTGACAATCCTGTAGGTTAAACACGTAGTCGTAAATTGAAATGGTTTGCACCATTATTTTAGTAAGCGTGTTTTCTTCCAGATTTATTTTAAAATTTAATTAACCGTCAGTCCTGTGAGCAAGTTTTGACGTCATTGTTTGCTTTGTCGGCGTTGAATTCTAGTTGGGATGTTTGTCTATCAAATCGACTAAACTCAATATTTTAGGATCAATAAATGAGTAAAATTCGTTCAAAATCATAAATAGACAGGAAAAGGTAGATTATTTATCCTTGACATTCCCTTAGTGCAGGGTATCCAAATCCTTTTGAATTTCGCGCCCATCAAAATTTATGAATAAACCTTCGCGCCCATCAAAATTTATGAATAAACCTTCGC
>JAHWFO010062673.1:2211374-2234431 GCA_023313115.1 Rhysida immarginata | reverse complement strand
TATGAATAAACCTTCGCGCCCATCAAAATTTATGAATAAACCTTCGCACCCCTACAAAAATATTCATGTCCCTTGTCTATGTGCAAAAGACAAGAAAAGTTAGCGATTCATTTGGAATCATCAATGCATAATTAATTACAATCACTTTTCCTCGCATCACAAAATTGTTTTCGCATCCCAGGTTGGGAACTCATGCCAGTGAAATCGCATCTGAAAAGAAACCGAACCAGATCTGACATCGTTTGATTAGCGAATGATCGACCTCCAGTGATGTCGTGATCATCCAACGGGTTGATCATTGTCTTGCTGGTCTCTTTTATTATTACTTCATTACAAATTAGTATATATGTGAAAATCTTGTGTCGATTAATGAAAAGGATAGAAGCTTTACAATACATATTTATTGAAAAAATGACTAACAACCGGTTTCGCCTTTTATACCCGGCTTCTTCAGTCTGTGATGATGATGGTAATAGAAGCTGCTTTTTTAAAATTTGAAATAATATCTTGATCGTAAGCAATATCTTTATTTCAATTTTTTAAAATAACCGCTTCTGAAGAAATCGGGTATAAAAAGCGAAGCCGGTTGTTAGTCGTTTTTCCAATAAATATGTATTATAAAGCTTCTGTCTTTTTCATTAGTAATTCCTTTAAATAGTTAAACTTATTATGAATTAGATTTTAGCTGGACTATTTATAGTTTTCCTTGAACAAACAGTCTTGGTGAGGTGGAAGCTGCCATGATTTCAGGAGCTCTGAAAAAACTTGACATCTATAATCGATAAGCACATATATTACGCATGCGCCAGCTTTCTTATTTTCGTGCCGGAGGCTTAATAAAAAAGCAAATTAGAGAGCTTCTTTCTCCTTTACTTTCTCTAACTAGCTTGTTTTGCTTACAGAAGGTTGATTACGATCTTTGGTAAAGATTTATTGCGTGAATGCTGCAGGTGACGTGCACGTGCGGGTGACAGAAGCGATATGATGCTATTACATCCACATTGCTGTTTCATTCGAAAACAGTAAATGTCCTGAAAAAAATGTCTTCAAACTTTACTGGGAAGGGGTAACTGTTCTGGAGTTGGGATAAATTATTCTGTTTCGAAGAAAGGCATATCGGCAGTATTGAACAGAAAAGGAAAATCCCGGGAAGACTTAATTCCGACTGGCCAGAAACAGCAAAATCCTCGAGTTCCCAAAAGCCGAACACCGTAAGGTCAAGCACCTAAAAAGGAACCGCAGACATTGTAGGAACTTCACAGGCTACTGCAAATGAAATAATAAACAAAGATTTGCAACTGGAAAAAGCGTGACAATAGTCTATTCATAAGCTGCTGCCACGATACGTCGCAGAAAGGAAGAGGAACTGTCGAAGGCTCTATGAGGGTTACCTCGCAGCAGAATGATGGACGTACGTTGTCACTTTGAATGAAGCCTACGTCTACCTCAACGATTGCAACATTTTCTACCGTCCATGAGGAGAGAAGTTATATCAAAAATGGTCCAAAGAATGCAAGGAAAAGTTTTTAAAAGGATTTATAATGATTGCGGGATACACGTATGACGCACAGCTCACAATTAGAATGGCGGACAGGATAGCTAAGGTTAGCTCTCTTTACTATCAGCAGTATGTTCTCGATTCAATTTTCCACGAGTAAATCCCGCATTATGGAGAGGACAAAAGCAAAATTTGGCTGCATCAAGACAATGCTTTCAGCCATATGTCTAACTCGACCATTCAATTTATCTTGGATTTGGAAGATGAAATAGAATTCATGTTATACTCTTTCATGATATCCCTGTCAAGTCACCAGATGCATCCCCGATGGATTTCCGTGGATTTGGATTATTGAAACGAGGCCTTGCTTGACGCCGTCCAACACCCAATGAGGGTCTTTGGAAAGCCTTCAAAGAGGAACGGAATAACATAAGTCTCGCCGTTCTGCAGACATCTCTTCTACACTGAAAGATACGCTGAAGGGCAATAGTCCACAACCAGGGTCACCAAATAGCAGAACGCGATCTTTAGCGAAGAAAGGGGTTTTCTTCGTAAAGTTTCTCTTCCAAAACATTACCATGGATCGTAATCAATCTTCTGTATAGTATAATAGTAACTGCCAATATATTTACTCGCAATTAATTTCCTTCATTAAACTACAAACTAACCGACTAAGCAAATAATGAAAACGTTAGGAAAGAAACGGATTTTAGATCATTGATGGATAATTAATCTTTTCACGTAATCAGATGAAATCTGTATTTTCCATAGCAATCGTAGACCAGTTATTTGTTATCTTTTATGTGCAACCTTAAGGCTGCCCAAAGGGAGGCGTTGTCTAACCTTCTTAACTTCCCAGATGTCTTCGACGGCATGTCGAGGAAAACGTGAAGTCAATTGAGCGTTAAAGCAGAAACATTCATCAATGTGTCGCCGAGAGCGGTTCTGAAAGTTTATGATCCTCTTGGCCAGAAGGTAAATAATTGAACATGAAGGCTTGTTCACGCAGGGCTTCGAGCATATAAAAAAGAGACAGGGCGATATACGTGGTGTGATTCTTTTTTTTTTAACAATATAAGGTGAGGGGATTATGAACTTGGATTGCAATAGCTGCAACCCCTTCCCTCGACACGTATGCCGTCTAATAAAAAATTCCAAGAACATTTTCGTCTTTTTTGTCTTTAGGAAACGATCGTCCAAGTAACGCCCAACGTTTAATTTATACCCTGTATTTACCAATTTGTCTCGAAGTCAATGATAGATTTCATGGTTTGTGGACAGCTTACAGAAAAAATGGGATTCATTGGGTATAACAGTTTTTCTCTCATGAATGGAAAGAATATAGTTAACAGACAATTGTTAGCAAAATAGATCCCCCACTTAAGTGTCAAATGGTCTTTAAATGACATCTGATTATGCCATATTGGCAGTTTAATGACTCGATAATGTAAACAAACGAAACCAATGCAATTTGGAATTTCTTTTAGATTAATGAATTTTAGGCATTTATTAAAATTAGAAAAGTTTAAAAAAAAGATCTCCCCTTTTCAAACGCAAATGATCTATGAACATTTTAAGCATAATTTTACAGCCTCGTTAAATTTCTATTCCTAACAATGTTCATTATATAAGCGCATCTTTCACAATATATATTTATAAGTAGTTTAAAGAATTGTGTGTTTTAAACTTAATTCGTTATTTTTAAATAAAGTTACTTCGGACGTGGAATCGCAAAATAGACGGAACAGAGGGAACATAAGGTTCCTGAGTAGATTGGATTTTTCACGTCTTGATTCCGTTTCCCGTTATCTTTTGGGAACAGTTAACCTGTTGAGTCCATATCGGGTGAGACCAGATGTCGTTTCCACTTCTACACATTAAATCCGCAAAATCCACAAACGCTCTCGAGTCCACCTATCCATTCTCCTTCTCTCCTCCGACCGCTCTCGGCGATCGAACAAGGTGAACGAAACACGCGTAATTAGGCGATGGCAATTAAAAAGCCTCTATTCTTTAACTAGTTCTCTACTTAGGAAGATAACCAAACCCAATTATGCTTATGTTAAAGTGCACACTTTGAGCAAGAAAAGATATTTACGTATTTGTGATTGGCTTTTTAAATTTTGTAATGGTTGAAAATCAAGTATTCATTGACTTGACTCATATAATTGTATAAATAACGTAGGGGTGATAGTTTAATTATTTACAAATAACAATTTCCTTCTCCGAAATTAAATTTCAACAAATTTAAAAGCCCCACACTAAAAATGACAATTAAAAAATTAAAGGATTATAAAAAAGAATTTAAAATGCATGTCTATAAAATTCCCAGCAAAATTTACAATCATTTTGAGTTCATTAGATTTCTATAAACAATTTTCTATAAAACAATTTTTATAAACCAATTTCTATAATGCAATTTCATCATAAGTTTTAGATGAACTTTCAGAAATGGTTATAGAAATTGAATTAGAGTTTCAGATGAAATTGGATTATAGAAAGTTGTTTATAGAAATCTAATGAATCAAAATGAATGTAAATTGTTCTGGGAATTTTATAGAATGTAATTAAAATTCTTTTTTCATAATTCTTTAAATTTTCTTTTTTTGTGTGGGGCTTTTAAATTTTTTGAAATTTAATTTCGGGAGAAGGAAATTGTTATTTGTAAATATATCGTCTAATTGACTTAAATCTATGGTCTAATCTCTGAATGGCTATCACGAGTGCGGTACATATTTTATTAATGATATTTTCATTTAAAACTTATTGATAACTAGCAGAGGACCCGGCGTTACCCGGGATAATTACACTTGTAGGTAAGCAGAACAATCTCAAGCAGTTAAATTATAACTCCAAATTGGTTAAATAATAACTCAATCAATACACCACAGAGCAAAGGGACTATCCATTCTAAGAAAAAAATCCGAAAAACAGGAATTCTAGGTGATACACCGGGACTTTATTTAACCTCCTGTTGACTTGCCTCTGCTAACTCTCCATCTTCACCACCGGGGAACATCACTGGATACTTTAGATCCAAGTTTTTCTTGCCCTTGATGTAGAAGCTCTTATACCCTCTTACTTTATTCGAAACTCCCGTTGTTCAGATGTTTCCAATGCCCGTATAGCTTTTTTTGTTTTACCTGCAGAGTTTCTCTGACCAATACTCGTTCTTTCTCTTTCCTTTCGTTTCGGAATCGTGTGAGGCAGTAAAAACTGGGTGATCCACCATGAACAATGTCTCAGCTCATGCTTCCATCACCGTGTTTTGCTTTTTAAAGGAGAACTCTACGATCATATACAACTTTATGATATAAATCGAAAGATTAGCGCATTAAATATCATCCTGACATATTTAAAATTTTTTAATTCGAACTCTAAATGTGTGATAAAACGTACATTCCGAACGCAATTTCCAATAGCGAGGCGTCCATCTTGGGTGAGGCTGTGAGGTCAACAGAGGCGTGGTCTGGCTTCAAAGTGTAAACTAATACATCGCACGCGAGATTAATCATCATCAATACATGCATACATAAAATTAAATTAATTATATAATTGCATTCGGATTTATGTTTTTGTTTTTTTTTACATTTTTTTTGTTAAATAAGCCACGATGATATCAATGCGCTAATCTTTCGATTTAAATAAAGTTGAATGTGACAATAGAATTGTTCTTTAAGCTCGAAACGAAAAAAGTACCGTTCCGTACTCTTCCTATTCAACTGACTTGGCTGTCTGCGTTTTTTTCCTCTTCCCTGAAATGAAAATTAAACAGAAAGAGGGGGTTCAAGGGGAAACGACTGTGCTGGAGAGTCTGAAAAAAAAAGAGTAATTGTATTAGAGGCAAAATGAAACTGATGCGCATGTGCATTGCAAACTCAGTTGCCTGAAATCTGTATTGAAAAGAGGTTTCGATAGCATCTTTATTTTTGTTTTTCATTTTAAAGACAGCGTCACTTAGCTTTATTGAATTAAAGCTATTCAAACGCCACCACCTGATGTATAAAAAGACATTTTAATTTCATTCTGTGTGGGTAATTTCCAAGACCTATTTAAATTTTAGATCTGAATTGCATTCATTTGAATTTAAAGATAAACACTGCGTTCGCATTCGTGTATTGAATCCTCAAGCGTAATGGTGATTGGATCTCCTCCTCCTTATAGTGTGTGGAACATATAAGGAGGAGGAGAAATTAATCATTTGAGTATCCACTAATCTCATTACGATGATTAAGGAAGCCATTTCCTTGTCAGAGGCTACTCCTCCCTCTCGTAGATGCCGAAGATGATTACAATTCACGGCTTTAGATGCCATCAATTCATTAAAGTACAAAACCAACAAAGGGGGAGAAGGAAACCAATCGATAATCGTAGTTTGCGCGCTCATTAATAAAGCGTTCGGGATTTATTAATGGCGCTATTGCATACCCATTTGCTATAAATTTTCGTTCGTAATTTACAATGACGGAAGGGAACGAGCGGAGTTGAAGCACCTTTACGGACTAGTTTTTGTTAATTAAGCGGTTTGGGGGAATTTTTCTCTCTTCTATTGCAAGGCTGTTGAAGCTCATGCAACCGTTGTTTCGAAATACTTTTGTGTTGCTAATACGTGTTTATTTCTAACGCTTTAACAAATACTCCTTGAAATCTTTCCGTTCTTGTGCAATGCATGTTTCTCCAATAAATGTTTAAAAAACCGAGTTTGGGTAAATCTTTCCCCCAGAAAGTTAATTAAAAATCTTGAGTTTTTTAAAATCAAATTTGTGTCTTTTTTTCAGTCTACTTTGTCAATATGGAGTAAGTAAATGAACATATTACTTACGTCGTTTGGGAATCTTAATTAAGAGTTTAGAAAGTTTCTAGGGCTTTGTTTTTTTTAATAAAATATGATTCTGTACTATTTCAAGTGGAAAGGTAAATAATTTCAATGCCGTTATCTAATTAATGCTTTCTTGAGAATTTTAAACGAAAACTGTGGGATAGTTTCGAAAACTGTGGGATAGTTTCAGTTTTTATGAAAATATTAAAGAAAAACAAATGAAAACGCGTAGTACCGCATTGTCAAAACGAAGTAAAAATTATACAGACGGTTGTTAGGAATCTATGGTAAGAAGTTACAGAGGGCCACAAAAGGTGGAAAACCCTTTTTGCCACCGTTGAATGTGTTCAATCTAGTAGCCATGCATCGCAGTTTCCACTGCAGGATAACAAGATCAGTTCGTAACTAGTCTTGTGAACACGCTTTTCGAAGACCCTCTACTGGTTGCAGTCGTATCTTTCCGAGGGCCCGTTTATGTAGACTAAAGGCACAAAAATGCGATGCGTCCGGCAACTTCATGAATGGAATGGAGCGAATTGACGCGACGATGTGACTTCACGACTTGTCTTGGTGCAGCTATACCTTGTTTAACTTTGAACCGTACAAACCGGGGATGTCACGGATAAATATGTGGATTAGAACGTTAGTCTCATAGTACAAATGGCGTTGACTTTGGTCTTTGACTCAATTTTGTTTAAAATAACTTGCTGATTCCGCCACAATCGTGAACCTTTTGAAAATGTTTCCTTTCATTCGCGGTACCATTTTCTGAAGTCCATAGAACCCCTTGCGCAGGAAAAATGGCTCGGCTTTTGTTGCAGTCGCTTAAATAAACATACGACTCATCTAGTGTGACCACATTATTTCCACTTTTCATCCGCCAGGTATCCAACAGTTAACGGCAGTTGGTCCGTCGCCCTTGAACATGGCGCGGTAACAACTTACGAACCTGGCTCTCGTGTCGCTTTTCCAGTTGTAAATCACGGCTGATAATTGTTTTTACCGTATATACAGAAGTCCAATCTTCTGTGCAATGGCCTGTTGTGTTGGTGGGTTATATCCAGTTACGAGAGCCCGAACTTTCCGGACGACGTGAGGAATACGGCTAATGGATAGTTCCGGATTGGCCCGCTATTTTACCCCCAGGAATGGCGCCGCTTATGCTTTTGCCCATGTTATTTAATGCACATGACATTCCTTTCTTGGAAACCACGAAGCCTCACTTTCATAATTTCGGAATAGCTGAATTTGGCGTTGGAAAGGGCTGTTATGTAGCCTTCCCAATATATGTCAATTTTCAATGGAATATCTCATTGTTTTTAGCTCGCTGTTCGAATACTAATTATTTCAATACGTGCTCTAACTACACTCCAAGTGATAGCTCACGTGCCACATTTAAATATCGGTACGCTAATTGGTACCATAGATCCCTATTAACCCTCTATACTAGCATACGTGTCTATTAGGGAACGTGCTAAAATGGTGGTCAAAGTTTGATCAAAATTACAAATGTGTGATATTATACAAGGTGATTACAAAAGAAAAACTCATGAAGAAAAACTCATGAAGTTTATTGTGACGCAGTTAAAGATGCTCAATATGCCCCCCTGTAGTCGAATTCGTCCCAAACCCGCATTAACATGTCTCCATTAATCCCACGTATCGCTACCGTAAAGCGTTCTTTCAGCTCGTCTAGGTCACGGGGAAGGGGTAGGATGAAGACCTTGTCCTTTACACACCCACATAAAAAGAAATCACAGCGGTGGATTGGTCAAATAACCTGGAACTTGCAAAGTGTCCACCGCGGAGCCCCGACCTCACACCGACATTTGTAATCACCCTTTATAACCTACTTGGACAAAAGTATCCGGTCACCCTTATGAAATATGGAATATGCCTAATAACATCATAAATAGTGTTCGAACACTGATAAAACCCAAGCGTATTGTGTCTAATATTCTTTTGTGAGTGATACTAGCAAGATGGGAGGATCGGAGGAGCTCAGTATGTTCAAAGGTGGTATGATAATAGGATGCCATAAACGTAACAAATCCGTTAGACAAATTTCTCTCCTGTTGGAAGTGCCTCGCTCAACGATAAATGATGCCATTTTGAAATGGAAACGTACTGGAGCGGTATTCAACAACGACCGCGTAAACTGATGGAAAGGGATCAATAAAAAGTAATCGCTTTCCCTCAGCCCAAGAAATCACTACTGAGTTTCAAACTTCATCTGAAGACGTTGTCAGCATTAACACTCTTCCCAAAGAGAATTGAACAAGATGGGATTCCACGGTCATGCTGTAGTGCATAAGCCAAATGTCATCTTTTGGCGACATCTTTTGGCGATGTGTAAAGCTCGCCGTAGCTGGACTCTGGATCAGTGGAAACTTGTTCTTTGGAATGACGAGAACAGGACTTCATCTGAAAATCCGACGGAAGGGTGTGGGTTTGGTGATTGCCAAGGGAGCGCTTTCAGTCCGACTAAATTGTTCCAACTGTCAAATTAGGTCGTGGCGTGGAATAGGACCCATAGGACCAGTGAAGGGAACGCTTAACAGTGAGGGATATAGACATCCTAGACAATTTGGCACTCCCTTTGTTGTGGCAACACGATGACCCTTTCTTGTTTCAACACGATAATTCTCCTGTTCCCAAAGAAAAGGTCTTACAGGGATGGTTCCGTGAAATGGACGTTGAAGAAATGGACTGGCCTGCCCAGAGCCCGGATTTAAATCCGATAGAAGCACTTTGGGATGAATTGGAACAACGATTGCGGAACAACCGACTCGCCCAACAACCGCCACGACCTCGCAAACGTACTGGTTGCAGAATAGAACAAAACTCCACCAGCTACGTATCAAACCTAGTACAAAGCCTTCCCAGAAGAGTGGAGACCTTTATTTGCTGCGAAAGGCGTACTTACCGACTGCAATACAATAAAACATTGCTTTCTCTTCTAATAAATGTGCCCGGATACTTTTGTCCAAGGTATGTTGGTCGATCAAAAAGTATATTACAATATCCATGTAATGCCTATTCCGGTCAATGAAATGACA
The DNA here is from genome assembly GCA_023313115.1 of Rhysida immarginata. Lineage (NCBI taxonomy): Eukaryota > Metazoa > Arthropoda > Chilopoda > Scolopendromorpha > Scolopendridae > Rhysida > Rhysida immarginata. Next base: position 2,225,055 of record JAHWFO010062673.1, on the reverse strand, counting down.
TTTCCGACCCATCTGATACAAAATAGTGCGAACATTTTCGCCATTATAGCTATGTTCTCTACGAGATAGGGCATGTGTGCCTATTATAACTTTTACTCACTCTTTGATGCTTAATCCGAATCTGAGGTCAAAATTAAAAAAATTTGAAAAAAATTGACAACAGAACGATCGTTTTCGCAAAATTCCTTGAAACTTGCATAAAGTTATTTATAAATTGTTAAAATCATTCAAAATTCGTAGAAATTCGTTATGCGTTGACTGTATAAAAAATTGAGATAAGGTGCGTCTCAAAAGTTTAAAGAAACATGTTTTTGTTCAAAAGAAAAAAGATATTGAAGGTACATACAAATACTTTAATTACTAGTTGTACAAAGCACTTAAAAGAAACTGCTGAAAATATTATTCACGAAAACGTAATAGAAATAAAAATATTCAACAAAATGGAATTTTGCGTGTCTCAAAAGTTTAAAGAACGACTGAAAAATATTGCATGAAGCATACAATGGCTTAAATTGAACGACCATTTGCCTTGATAGTTTCAAATACTATGTTCGGCATTGAATTTATGAGGTTGAACAATGTTTCTGGTCTTACATTGTACCATGCATCTTCAATTGCTCTTTTCAATTCTTCAGTCAAAGAAATTTGACGTCCGCCGGCATAAACGAGAATATGAGGTTCAAGTCTGGGCTTCAATATGAGGTTCAAGTCTGGGCTTCTTGGAGGCCACGTCATAACGTGAATATTTTGTTTTTTGAATCACTCCATTGTTGATCGTGAAGTATGAATGCTGGCGTTTTCCTGCTGGAACAGGAATTCCGGGCCACGCAAATGATCACAGACGGGCAACAGATACTGTGTAAGGATTTCTTGGTATGTCATCGAATTTTCTCTTCCACTGATGAAAACCAAATTGGTAGTACCGTTGAATGCGAAGCCGCCGCAAACCATGACAGAACCATCTCGAGTAATAGGTCTTCGGTTTCTGTCGTAGGTCGCGCCAGTATGATGCCCACCCATCAGGACCATCCAAGTTCCACTTCTTTTCTTCACTGAACAATACCGACATCCATTCGTCTTTCCAGACCATGTGTTCTTATGCCCAACGTAGCCTGTCTTGAATGTGCTTGACAGTCAGAGGTGGTTTCTTCATCATTTTTTTGTACACAACATGCCCACTCGCAATTATTTGCCGGTGTACAGTGTCTGTTATTATGATTAACTCAGTCACGTTTTGTATCTGGCGATTAGAAAGCTTTTGTGTGGCTGCCAGTCATACATTGCGTCTGTCATCGCGAGTTGGGGTAGCTTTGGGACGACCAGATCATAGTTTTTGGTGGAACGATGAACTCCTCTTCAAGACATTATAAACCCCCTGCTGTAGACCTTCCAGTAATTGTGACAATATCAGCAACAGATAGTCCTTTGGCTTTCAATCGTCAGATTCCAGCCACTTCATCGGTTGTGAATTGAGATTGGCGAGGCATTGTCGTAGGTCAATTGTGAATGGAAGAAAAGCTTTCTTTGAAAAAATGACTAACTGTGCAACAGATTAATACCTGTCGCTCGCAAATTTACATATTGGACATCTCCATTCTGCATCTGAGGGCAGTTCTTTAAACTTTTGAGACACGCAAAATTCCATTTTGTTGAATATTTTTATTTCTATTATGTTTTTTTCGTGAATAAAATTTTCAGGAGTTTCTTTTAAGTGCTTTGTACAGCTAATAATTAAAGCATTTGTATGTACCTTCAATAGTCTTTTTCCTTTTGAACAAAAACATGTTTCTTTAAACTTTTGAGACGCACCTTACTAACAAAAACTGAGAATTCTGATGAGATTTTTCATTCTTCTTGTTATTTCTTAGTGACTCCAGAAAAATTCTAGTTACGTATTGAGTTTTCCTTTTTAGTCGAATTTAGCTTAGTTTTAGCATACATAATTTTTTCTTTCATTAATTTGATTTCATTCTCTACGTAATGAATTATAAACACATTATCATAAAAATAAAGGGAAGTTGAAAGAAATGAGAAAGTTTTATTTTTAAAAAATCTGCTGATCTTTTTTAGTCATAGCGTGTGTCGACCGCCTTTGTAAACAGTTAAATTGAATTGATTTTTTTGTTCTCATTAGTTTCGGACCGTAAAGTTAAAGACGGAAAAAGAGATGTTGAAATTGAAGCAAACATTATTAAAATTGATTTAATTGTTCTGGGATTTTAATGAAAAAAATTTCGCTGAAAATATTGTAAAGTTGTTTTCTTATTTCTATTGAATTTCAGGATTGAAATAGAACATTAAATTTTAAAAGTTATTCCAAACCTCTCTCTCTCTCTCCCTTTCTCCAAATATTTTTCTTATCTGCCCTTATTAAATTATTGAAAGAAAAACAAACAATTATATGTTGTATATTGAATCTAGAAAATTTCTTCATGATTTTTATAAAGCAATAATTTCATTTGCCTGTTTTTTCTTCCCTTTTTCATTTTTTATCTTTTATTGTTTCTATTTAATAAATAGTGCACCCCATTAATAATAAAGCGATTTGAAATAGCTATTATAAAGGGTTGTTAGGGATCTAAGGTAGCAATTACCATATTAAAATAGTATTCGAACAGCGAGATAAAAGCATTGAATTATTTATTATTAGTTAACGTTGATAAATCTAAACTTATGTTTTTCTATCAACGTAACAAACGTAGCATTCCTATTAATCCTCCCGTTTACTACGGCCTTCATCTCCTTAACACTACTAACTCTTTCAAATACCTAGGCCTTACTTTATCTCATGATTTATCCTGGGATAAGCATATTGACATCTTACTCATAAAATTAAATAAAAATCAAGGGTTGATTTCAAGACTTCAATTCCTCCCACAACATATTCTTTTACTCCTTTACTATTCTTTGATTCATTGTTCTTTATGTTTTGGTATTATTTTTTGGGGGTCCACTACTTCTTATAATCTTACTAGACTCCTTAAACTGCAGAAATGGTTTCTCCGTACCCTTTTGAAACTTCCTAACCCTCATTCTGTTTCACATTTTTTCTCTTCTCTAGGAATCCTGACTATTAGCCAAATCTATTTTATTCAAATATGTTCTTTTATTTATAAATCTATTAATCAGATGCTAATCCTATCATCTCCCATTTCCATACGGTTACACTCAGATTTCCATAATTATACCACTCGTAATAAGACTGCGATCAGCCTGCCCTTAACCAAGAAGAATTTTGAGCGCAGATGTGTCTCATTTTCCGGGGTCAGATGCTGGTCTCAGCTTCCTACTAATATATGCTCATTATCCCCTTACGTCGTATTTAGGAAAGCAATTCGGACTTTTTTTATTGTCTAATTATCTACCTTGAATTTAAATCATATTTTTTCTTTTTTTCTTTGTTTGTTACCTCTATATTTGTTAATTATATTCTGTACTTAGTTCTATTTTGGTTACCTTCGGGGACCTACTTGTCGGCCTTATCGGCCATATGGACCCCGAAAGGTAAATTGTAAAAATTAATAGTAAATAAATAAAAAAAAAATAAAATAAAAAAATAAAATTATGCCATCGAAAATTGACAGATATTGGGAGGGCTATATAACAGCCCTTTCCAACGTCAAATTCAGCTATTCCGAAATTATGAAAGCATACAAGAAGCGAGGCTTTCTATTTCCAAGAAAAGAGTATTAAGTGTACTAAATAACTTTGGCAAAACCAGAGGATTTTCCTGAGGGTGAAAAATAGGCCAATCCGAGACCATCCATAAGCCGTACTCCTCAAGTCGTCCGGAAAGTTCGGGCTCTCGTAACTGGATGTAACCCACCAACACAAGGGGCCATTGCACAGAAGGTAGGGACATCTGCGTACACGGTAAACGCAATTATCATCCCACACAAGAGACACTTTTATAAGTTGATGCTGCGCCATGTACAGGAGTGACGGACCAACTGCCGTAAACTATATGAACGATACCTGGCGGATGAAAAGTAGAAATACGTGGTCACACAAGATGAGGCGTGTGTTTATTTAAGCTGCTCAAGAACTGTGCCATTTTTTACCGCCCAAGGGGTTCTAAAGACTTCAGAAAATGGTATCGTGATTGCAAGGAAACATTTTCAAAAGGCTTCATGATCGTGGTGGGATACAGCTATAACGGCAACTTACTTTACACAGACTTTACTTTATTTAATTTTACACAGAGTTGAGTCAAAGGGCAAAATCAACGCATGTGCTTATCAGACAACATTCTAACCCCCATATTTACCCGTGACATCCCCGATTTGCATGGTTAAGAGGTAAACAATTTATGGCTGCATCAAGACGAAGCGTCGATTCATACCGCCGCGTCAACTCGCCTATTCCTGGTACGCATGCAAGAAGATAGCGGAATCCGCTCCATTCCATTCAGCGCACAAACCCGTCAAGTCGCCGAACTCATCGCCTATTAATTTTTTTTTGTGGTTTTGGCCTACTTAAGGCGGTCCCTCGGAAAGAGACGACCGCGAAATGTGGAGGGTCTTTGGAAAACGTGTCAACAGGACTGGTTACGAATTGATCTTGGTGTTCTGCGTTCCAGCCTCCTGCAGTGGAAATGCAATGCAGGGCAATAGCAGCGATGCATGGCTACCGGATTGAACACACACGAAGTTGGCGTAAAGGGGTTTCCCTCTATTCTAGCCCTCTGTAACTTGTTACCATAGATCTCTAAAAACCCTTTGTATAAATTGACACATTCATTTCCGGACTCATTTGTAATTCATATTGTTGCACTATTGGTAGCTCAACAGAGCTCAGCGAAACCCAGCATGAAACATCATACGATTTCTGCTACTGTTTTGTATGTGAGATTTGCCATTTTGCAAATACCTCATTCAACTGTTTTATTATTATTATTATTATTATTATTATTATTATTATTATTATTAATGAAAAAAACGAAAATTGTGGATAAAACAAATATATAAAAGAAAAAGGAAATACTTTTCTACAATAAAATTTCAGATGCGGTTTTTATGGTGGAAAAGCGTTTCATTTTTCTTTTCTATGTGACATCATTGTCAAGTGTAGACCTGAAAGGGCAACGTCAATAAAATTGCGAAGTGGTAGCCAAAGAAATGACAGAAATCTTTGAATTCTAGCAGATATGAAACGACACAGAAAGAGGTGCTTGGGAAATATATTAAGTACAGCATTAGCTAACAAGTTCAGATAACTAAATAAGACATAGAGTTGAAAGTTCAAAATTCCATTCTCTTTCTGGTCTTTTTTTTGGGGGGGGGGGGGGGTTAATAAATTAGCTTCAAGTAATTTATTGCAAAATAGTGGCTTTGTTTGGTTTTACGGAATTATGAATTGTTCTTTTTATTGTTTTTGATTCTTCCTCTTTATCTAAGCCCCTCCCCCCATTTATATATGGGGTCAGCATTGCTTTCCTTCATTCTTTTCTTCCACCTCTCACGGGGTAGTGCTTCTCTCCTTGGGCATCCCCTCTCCCGCAGGGGAGATCCTCATTCACCTTATCCATCCATCTTAACCTGGACCTTCCAACTCTTCTCTTTCCTGGAAGCTTCAACTTCACTATTCTCTTTGCCACATAGTCTTCATCTCTTCGTTCATCGGCCTCGGTGGCTCAGTAGTTGCGTGATCGCCTCTGATGCCCGTGGACGAGGATTCGACCCCGGCCGAGGACGACGAGGATTTTTTCAGGGGGAAAATCCTGAGATCACGCACTTTCTTCGGAAGGGAAGTAAACCGTTAGTTCCGTGTAGTCGTTTGCCGGCTGCAGATTAAAGAATCCTTGCGAGGCAAAATTTGCGGCCCCTATAACACCGTCCTGAAATGACCATGGCAGTTGAAAAGGACGTTAATGCCAAACAACCAAACTAACCAATCATCTCTTCGTTCCACGTGACCGAAACATCTCAGCCTACTTTCTTGAATCTTTCTACTCACAGGACCCACCTTGGCACTTCCTCTAATGAGTTTTCTTAATCCTGTCCTTCCTAGTTACAGCACACATCGAAGCATTCTCATCAACAATATCCATTTGCTTTTTCTACCTCTTCATCAATGCCATTGTCTCAGCCTCATTCATCATCGCTTTTTTTTTATAAAGGATTTTATACGAGGCGTGTCTGGAAAGTAAGTACCAGAAAAAAATCCACGAAAACATTGCTTTTTTAAAACAAAATTCAATTTTACATGAAAGAGCATTTCTTAGACTATTTTTCTACATAGTTGCCACCGTTGTTCAGACATTTGTCGTAGTGGGAAACCAACTTTATTATGCCCTCTTCATAGAAAGATGCCGCCAGTGAAGATGCCCTGTTCACAGAAAGATGCCTCATGCAAAACAGTTTTTGAAATTTGTGGAAACTCATTACAAAGCATTCTTATTATGAACCGTCTATTTTCACAATTTTCTCATTCACTTTTTCAACCAAATCATCATTGACAACAGAAGGCCGCCCACTCCGTGCTTTGTCATGAACACTGGTTCGTCCATCATTGAACTGCCTAACCCACTTTCTCACCATTCTATCAGTCATTACATTTCCCCATACTGTAAATCTCATTCATAAGTTGACGATGAATTTCAGCTGGCTTAACATTCTTTGCGTTCAAAAGCCGTATTACAGAACGCACTTCACAGTCCGCGGGCTCAGAAATTGTCTTAACATTTTCAACGATCACTAACAAATGTAAACACAACAAAATCCGGTTGTAATGGCGTCAGTGCAGAGATAATGAACCAGAGAGACGAATGTGCATGCTCGGAACTGCGACACTAGCGCTGCGGTGGCAGCAGAACGAAACGGTACTTACTTTACGGACAACCCTCGTACAGTCATTCTCAAAAATATAAGTCCACCCCTAAAAACGGTAGTTTTTCAGCACAGCCTGTTTGTGTTGATGTTTTACCTTTCTTCATGGGTTGATGGATCGTTTTTAAGGAATTACAAAAAGTTTCAGCCAAGAATTTCAGGCGGTTCATTAGTAATTGATAAAAACCTAAAAAATAGCATGTTCATAAGTATAAGTCCACCTCTAAAAACAATGAATTCTCCCTATTCTGATAAAATTCAATGATATAAACAGAAGTTAACCACATACTGAACAGTAGTTCCCATTCCTGGCATTTATTTTGTCAAACAACTGTGCCTAAAGGATCACAACTTGATGAAACTGAAGTGTGTAAGATTTGGCATTTATACGGAAATGGTAAATTGCAACGCCACATTGCAGTCGAAATAAGGCGATCAAAATGTGCAGTGCAAAATGTATTATCCCGTGGAATTGATGGACAAGTTAAACCTCGACCAGGAAGGCCTTATTCTTTGTAACCACGAATGAAACGTCGGGTTTGTGTTCTTGCAACCAAGGAAAAAATGACAGCGAGGAATATCAGGCCTGCTCTGGACATTCCACAGTCACATCTACCATCACACGTCTCGTCAACAATGCTGAACACATCAAATATTGCAAGATAAAAAGAGCACCACCTCTTAACCAACGACACAAGGCTGCCAGACGTGCATTTGCAAAGAAAACCATGTCTTGGGACCATCAATGGTTTTCAGTGATCTTCTCAGACGAGAAAAAGTTTAATCTCGATGGGCCGGATGGTAAATGATATTTCTGATTTTAGAGCAGAAAACCAAGTGCAAATGAGTCTCCAAATGAGTTCGGTGATGATTTGGGGTGGTTTTTCAACGCGAGGCAAAATGGATTGTGTGTTTGTCAGTGGTAGGATGAACATAGGCTCCTACAGATCTATGCTGGGGCGCAACTCTGCAGATATGGTGAAGTATTGGGGGTAAAAACTTCATCTTCCAGCAAGATAACGCCCCCTGCCACACATCAAAAGCCATGAAGCAGTTGTTTACAGAAAACAACATCACAGTTCTGGAGTGACCAACTTGCTCTCCGGACTTGAACCCGGTAGAAAACCTGTGGAGAATTCTTGACAGGGATGTATACAGACAAGGAAAGCAGTTTGCAACAATTGTTGAACTTAAAAATGCATTTGTCGAATCCTGGGAGAAAATCTCATGCGATGGTTTGTTAAAATTGGTTAAATCAATGCCAAATCGAATTTTTTCTGTTATTTCTAAAAATGGAGGTACAACAAAGTATTAAGCATTTCTTTGTGAATGTAATCTACGAGTTCTAAGGTTGTAGTTATGAACAGCTGCTATTTTCAGTTTTCATGTATTGTTAAGCAATAAAGCTGTATTTTTGGCTGAAGTGTTTTGTGGATTCCTTAAAAAAGACATTTCCAAGCTGGGCAATGATCTTCAGGGTAACATTCTGGTACGACTGGAGTTCACTCCATATGCTTCTACATATAGTCGCCCACGCAGGCACACCATAAAGGAGGATGGTCCGCGAACTTCATGTGCAGAAACGACAAGGGTAAGGCAGCATAGGATTGGTCGAAGTTAGAATGGGTTAAATGAAGTGGCCAATGAGAAGGCATACAGATGAAAAGACATTTAATAATAATCTGAAAGCGAGGTAAAACGCCGGAATTTATGTCGATGACCCGAAAAAGATCCGGCTTGTATTCGAGACCGGCGTGTTTTTGAATACCCGGTCTGTGTTCAAGATTTTACGGTATCTCTACCGTGATATTTGACATAATGATTATCGATGATCTTATTGTCGGATCTAAGCAGCCTTTGCTGAAAGCCAAATTTGTTGAATACAATTGATGTTATTTATCATTTATTCCTTTAAATCAGATCAATACTATGCACGATTCTATAAAGTACTTGGCACCTTATGCAAGCGGAAGCCTGCATTGATCTCCTGCTGATTAATAGCAATGCTTTTTCTAAATAAAAATAACATAATATGCAGCTTTAAAAATAAAAAAATATTTCATTTAAAAATCGGGTCTTTTTTATTAAGCTTAAAATTTCCCAATACATTTTTACACTAGAAAACTGTAATGTAAAAAAAAATTGTAAATTGATTTTCACTCGGCAAATCTGTTCCTTTCTCTTAAAAAATAAAGCCTGAAAACCAAAATGAAGTCGTCCGAGTGAATTAATATTAAGTGGACGTAGCTAGAGAACTCAAATTTTCTTCCCAATCCCTTTTTTAAAAACAAATTCCTCTCTGGCTTGCTTCCTTTTGTTTTCGATGGGCGACGTCGGGGACGAACGGGCAGACGCCGCACAGCGGGAGATTTACAGGCTGGAATTTTCCCCCGCTTTGTTTCATTATTTTATTGTACCCCTTCATCCATAGTCCTTAGCAGCATCGAGGAAACAGAATGAAAGAGATTGAGGGAGAAAAAGAAGGGGATAAGGAAATGTACGTGAGACTTTTGCAGTGATATTTTACGAAACCTAAAAGAATTGCTATGCCATTGAATTGCAATGAAGTTAGGGAAATTGCCATTGTATATTTCTCCTTCTTTCTCTCTCTCTCTCTTTTCCAACAATCGATGTTACTGTTCGGCCTTATAAGAATTGTTATTTCATCTTGCAAAAAAATTTTGTTATTGAAGTGATAAAGAGGCAGGCACAGTAGTATTTCTTAGGTAGTTAAATTTTGTTTGTACTGCTGCTAATAATGCTTTAATTTGTATGCGTCACCCAGAAGTATCTCCAGAATTTCTTTTAACTATTTAATGCTTTCCTTCATTCTTTGTTTTAGCATCAACTTTGAGAGCCAGGTGAAAACCAAAGAAAGATTCGAGGGAACCGTTATTCTTAACATCTTCACCACAAAAAGGTATTGTGCGAGATTCAGGAGCGACATTTCCCTGCCAGTTCTGTTGGAAGCAAATTTATTTGATTTAGAATAGGGAGAAATATCAAAACATAAACATTGAATATCCGCCATCTTTTGAGGGCATCGAGACCCATGGCTGCCATGGCTCTGAACTTATCCCATTGTTATACAATACATCCAAACACGCAACAACTCGTTATCATCGTTATACAATAACAAGTCGGGCAAAAACGGCGCACTTCGATGAGTAGCAGTATAGGATTGCCTTCCTCTTGCTCTCAAAAAATGGCAGCTGTACCCATCATTCAATGCGAAGATATTTTTCCCTATAGTCAACTTTTTTTTAAGTTTTTTAAGCGACAGAACGGGTAAGATTGCAGCAGAGGATTTTTCTAGTTGCTGTATGAGTTCCAGTAGACGAAGGTGATGAGGAGAAGGGAAGTTAAGTTCAGAAATAAAATAAATGATGGACTGAATGAGCGTGTGGTCATTGCTAGTGATTTGAATGGCTGGATAGAGGTGAAAAGAGATGTGTGGAAGATCTAGTAACCCAAGTGTGAATGAGAATGATGAGCGACTTCAGCAGTGTGGTGTAGCGAGAGGGCTGTTTGCATCAAACACATTCTTTAAACACAAAACTATCCACCTTTTGCAAGTCTGATGTTGTCATCTGAATCCGCCAGATGTCTCACTGTGCGTCCGCCATTATAACATGCTCACAACCATGGATGAATGAAGACCATGCCATAGGTCAATGCCTTGGCTTGGCTCTTCTTTTGTATTTGCTTTACAATTTGATATTTAATTCAGCATGGGTTCGTACTGTGCAATTGTTGTCTATTCAAACGCTCAAAAAATCCTTAGAAAAGGGAGAGAGGAAGAATGTAATTGAGCATCGAAGCAATATGTTGGTAGGAAGTGCGTGATCTCAGGATTTCCCCCTGAAAAATCCTCGTCCTCCTCGGCCGGGATCAAACCCGCGTACTCGGGCAGAGGCGGTCACGTAACCACTGAGCCACCGAGGCCGATAAACACTTTTGATTCAATAGGGAGTGCAAGTGTGACGTCAGTCCTTGGAATTCTTCAGTCACGTGACTCGATTTGGTTCCAAACAAGTCTTCTCGCTTCGGGATTTAACATGGTTCCAACGTAGGGATGGAATAAAATCGTTTTGTATAAGCCCAGTGTTTATAACACATTTAAGATGTGAAATTGTTTAGTTCCTCACTGCTCAAGAAGGAGCCAAAACAGCGATTTAGACATCTATCGTTTTCCCAAAGAAAGAAAGATCCGCGAACGATGGCATTTTTTTTGTTAAGTGATTAAAAATGATTAAAAAGCGTTCTAATATTAATGAATAAATTATATAATGGTATTAAATGTCTTAATAATAATATAAATTACACAAATTAACATAATAATTTAAGAGATGTCATTTTTACTGGCCGCCCGTTTCAACGTTACTAGTACGTATATTGCGTGGTTTCAATGTTTGGAACCAGCGATCCCATTTCCTAGGCTCTCGGCCCGTTCATCGCGCAAATGACGTCATCTGTGACGTAGTCACTTGCACTCCCTATAAAATAATTGTAAATGTCGAAATCTAAAATGGGGGGGGGGGGGGGGCTTTTTTGGGCTTGTTGCTTTTTTGATCTTGGTTTTATGATCTCAGTTTTATGATTCTTATTGCTGGAAAATAAATTTAGTGACGATTTAAATTAAATCAGGAATGGATCAGGCGTGATTACGTCATATGATTGCTCTTCTTCTGGATACAGTAGCCAAACCGGTTTCGAGAATTGGCGCTAGCTGTCCATTGGTGCTTAAGGCAGTGTTGCCAAGTTAAGGGATTTCCCCCTAAATTTAGGCAGAAAATGTCTCTACAGGGGAAAATTTAGGGCGTAAATATTTTTAGGGGATTTTTGGGGAGTTATATTTTTTATTTACGGGAGAAACTTTATGGTGCCATGAATGATGAAACATTACCTAATAGAATTGCAAAATTCAGTGGCTTGTACGCCATTCAGTTGTTTCTACAATAATTTCTCAATGCAAAGTACTTCACTTGCTCTTCAAACTTGCAAAGGAACATAAGTGTTACGCTGCTGAACATTTGCTTATTATAATGACTTGCCCGGCATTTAAAGATTATCTTGTATTTCTTATAACCATTTTTGATGAAGTTTGCAAAGTCAATGCAATGTTTCAAGATGAAAATATTGAAACTCTTAAAATATTAAAAGATTTGTATTTGCTGTACAGAAACACTCTTAAAAAAATTTGTGGTACCAAGTCGGCTAGAGAAAATCAAAAATGAAGATGTAGTCCATTTTCCTTTTAAAGAGCATACTATGCACTCATATGGAATGTATTTTGGTTATGAATTTGAATTGTGACTAATTTAATGGAAAAAATGAAGCTGATGATGTACGAGAGAGATGCAAGATGCATTTCCTTGTAGTTTTTTGCCAGGAACTGCAACGAAGATTATCATCAAATCTTTTTGTCTTAAAAAGGCTAAACTCTTGAATCCATTAATAGCAACCAGGCAATCAAAACCTCCAATCAAAGACCAGGAATCGTTCTGACCAAATTAAGGCAGAATGGTTAAATATTTCCAACATAAATTGGGAAACTAAATCTGGCTCTGGGCCATTTTGAGCTGAAGTTATTAATAATAAAGATTCAGCCGGGAACCCAAGATTTAGCCATGTTGGTGCATTAGCTGTTGGACTGTTATCTTTACCCTTGTCAAAAGCTGCGGTGGAAAGAGCATTTTCAATTCTGTCAGTCATAAAAAGTAAACTAAGAAATAGAATGTCATTGAAATGACACAAGCATTGATGATGGTGCGTTATTTTTTACGCAAGGAACATTTAAATTACACTTTATTCAATCCAAGTGAACGTATGATCAAGTCATTTAATAAATGCATGTATAATCATATTCCTAGTGTGACGGTATATAATGACGTTATAACTTTAGTGTCATTTATTTCCAGTTAAATATTCTTGTTAAATTGTTGTAAAACGTTAAAAAATTACTGTTTTGAAACCTATTTCAATTATGTCAATAAATGATTTTAACATAGTTTACTTCATTGTTTCATTGATTCATTAAAGATTTGAATTGCCACTTTTGATCCCATTAATTAAAACATAGGGAGAAAATATAGGGGATTTTTGTAATAAATAGGGAGTTTCTAGGGGATTTTGTATCTAATCTAGGGGGTACTTTCTGTTTCGACTTGACAACGCTGGCTTAAGGCCCGGTGCACACTTGCTGCAAAAGTTATCGGGACGCTGCGTCATTTTTAATCGCATAAAGGCCGGTTCACATTCGCCGTTTATCGCTGGCGTTTTGGAATCGGAGGAGTTTCTCGCTCGTTTCAAAAAACGTGGTCAATTCACATTCTCCGTTTTGAACTCTAAGCGTTTTTTCAAGCGTCGCTCTGGCGATTTCTGAAAAACGCCACCAATCAGGTGCGAAACCCATAATGCACAGCGAGCAAGCCAATCACCGATGCTGCCCTCCATTGGATTTCAGCACACTCTTTTAACTTGTTGATATGCGACTAGCCGAAGAATTTATTCCACTCTCTGATTAGTGGAAAACCTAAAGTACTATATAGGGAAACCCTACGTCGCTGACTCCCTATCTAGTGCCGCAAATTAATGATTACTATGTAATCGTTATTCTGTGCTAGAACTTTCGGAACACGGACGTCGCTGCTCCCTTCTTTGGCGAAAAAACATACTATTTACAACACATATACTCGTAATACATTCTGGAAACTACTAATTTTTAATTGATTAATAATATTTTTTGGATATTTATTATTTTCCATTTTTCTACTAATTTTTTAATATAACCGAAATTTATTTTAAAATTATTGTTTCACACTTTTTATTAATTATACAGGGTGATTACAAAA
>JAHWFO010062673.1:2189506-2210974 GCA_023313115.1 Rhysida immarginata | reverse complement strand
TAATAAATTTTTAAAAGTGTGAAGTTTTTTTGTAATCACCCTGTATATTGTGCTCTCCTGTTCCCATCGGTGTTTTAGAGAAATAATGAAACATTGTTTCCCTGTGCTTCTTTTCAAAAATATCCAAAAAAAAAAAAATACCAGAAAATGAATTCTCAATTAAGTAATTTTTAAGCCGACTCTGGGAGAGGGGGGTGTTGAATTTTTATATAGTAGGTATATAATTATTGTAAATAGGGTACTGTAACAATAAAAAACAAGTAAAATTTGTTTTCATGTTCATCCTGTCCATCAAGCTATGGATAACATCATTGAAGAACATTTTTTTGCTATAGAGCCCGATACGAAAGAAAAAGGAAACTGGCGCATGTGTAAATGAACAAAACTCGTTCAACCAATCAGAAACGGACTGGAAAAGAGGTATTACTTATACCTGGCATCAGTAGTAAGTAATGTCTTAATTCCTGTCCGTTTCTGATTGGTTGAACGGGTTTTATTCATTTACACATGCGCCAGTTTCCTTTTTTCTTTCGTGCCGGGCACCATAGTTAAGTGCAATCAGAGCTAACCAAAAAAGGAACCCGCTAATAAAAAAAAGCTGACCCAGCATTGATTGGTCTATGCTGATTAGATCAACAGGAAAATCGAAGAATACTAATGCTGTATCTTTACGTAGACTTACAGAGGCAAAGAAAGATTTTATAAAGGAAATGTTAAAAACTCACAAGAAAGACATTCTGGGTCCGCATGATTGGTTCATTCTTCACGCATGCCGATCGCCTAAAAAAAAAGTTAATTGTGAACTGCCTCCGATTTTCTCGCGTCCCGACTTTCAGGCGAGACGATTTTGGTACGATTTTAAGAGACGCCGCGTTTTCGCAGATGGCGGATGTGAACCGGCCTTAACGTGTTAAGCGTATTTCTACCTATAATAAGCCCTAAATTATGACTAACATGTAAGTTAGGTGATGTAACAATGTATGGCATTTCAGTGCTGAGGCCTTCTCTCTCGTTGGTGTCGCATTAACGGACAGAAAGCGATCACATGCTCTACGACCTGACCACGTAGTTTTGTTTATTTATTCAGTTTCCGAATCTACCGCGCAGTACCGCCACGATCACTTTTATTTCAACAAATGAGCGGAGCTTCGCTTCCCATTCTACCTCTTCCCTGCTTTAATGTTTTATTCCAAGGTTTGAAGATTATCTTCAGGGAATCAGAAAGCGTAACTAATTCTAGAGTCATTTTTTGATGTAGATTCCATAAAATGCTTTAAAGACTTCAGTGTTCCTTGGAACATTTCATTATGATCTTGCGATGCATAAATTAAGCATGGGCTCGTAATAAGAAAATGCGTTTCTCACGGTTCAGATGAATTAAGTAAACGGTACTAAGAAAAAAAAAAACCTCTAAATTTTGTGTTTCGGGAGTCAGTAAACGTTTTGCTGTTAATTTAATAAGAATTTGATTGTGAGCGTTCTAAATTAAAACAACTAATTCCTTTAATTAAATTATCAGCCTGAAGAAGTAACAATAACTTTACATCGTGACATGATGCAGAATTTTGGAGTTCAAATTAGAAATGAGCACAGTCAAAACAGTCTAGAACACCTACATTTTCCCCAGTAGCAAATATGTTGTTGACCAGTGAGAATGCCATTGTTTTCAAATAATAAATAATTTATTTTTAAGGCTTCCTTTTTTATGTAATAACATTAAGTGAGAATAACATCATGAAGCATTAATGTATTTACAGTGAAATATTGTGGTAGCTTTAATATTATTATTCAAACTATAGATAAATCTAAGATATATATAAAATATATAAAAAAGAACTGACCTTGTGGAAAATTGAGAGCATCTTGTGGAAAATTGACATTCTTCCTTCATCTATATAGATAAATAGTTAACAATTTTGTAAAAGAATGAAAAGCCTTTAACCACAAAGACAAACGAGTTGTCTATTAACGTTAACAATGATCATCTTTAATCTGTGGTTTCTAAACTACTGTTTTTTTCGTCGGCTACATTAGATTTTACTGTCGATGCTAAACCGCTTTATTTATAGTAAATTTAAAATTTATCAATTTCGAATCATTTTCCCTACTTTTATAAAAGTATTGGTAAATACTGCTAAATAATACGATAAGAGGTTTAGTACATATATAATGGTAAATCTTTATAAAAAGAATTAAAAGTGGGTCGTTTATTGATAAATATTGTCCATTAATTATATCTTTGATCCAAAAAAAATGGCAAGGCAAAGACAAAAGTTTCAAATCGTTAAATTTCGCCGTCTTGTTGTACGCTGTAAGGTAACGGCCGTTGCCTTGGAAGCAATGGTAAACACTCTCGCTCTATTATCCGGTCCGATTTTCCATTTACTTTCCACCTTCCCCGGTCACTAATTATTTGATATGGTAAATGTGCAAACGATGAAGCAAAGCCGAATTGCCACGGAGTAAACAGTTCCTACAGTAATAGCAACTGCAAGCTTGTAGATAACGTTCTTTCTCCCTAATAACGTTTTGTTAAAAATCATGGGAGCGTCGTATGCAAATTTTTAAATGTTGCTTGCATCGCGTAAAAGATGTATAAATAGGCAAAGTGGTATCAGTACTATAAATGGACAATTATCAGTCATCTGAAATGTCTTGTAACGTGATTATGGCCACACGATAAGAATTATCAGAATTTGAGCGTGGAATGATATTAGGGCTAGACAAACACTAGCTAAAAGAAAGCTTGCGCATGGAAACGTCATACTTTGTTAAAACGTCGTAAGTTACAGATCATAGCCAACGAGAAAGACAGGCCCCGGCCAACAACCTCCTAGAGAGAAGGCCTACGGACAAAAGGTGTATACATTGTTACATCATCATCAAGCGGCCAAATTTAGGGCTTATTATTATTGGTAGAAATCACGGTCTATAGATATTCATGGTCATCGAGCTCCATTGTTAAAATGAAGCTAAAGTTTCTAGCTCCCGGTAGGGCGGGAACTCTATTGAAAAGTGGCGCTGCATGTACAATCGGCCAACTTAAAGTTCTAGATAAGGAACCTATCTAGAACTTTAGGCCAACTGCGCCTGCAGCGCCGCCATATCGGTAGATAGAAAATTTACTTTCATATTCAGTTTCAATGAAAATCTCTATCGCAAGTTGCGGTCGGCCTTAGTGCGATCTATGCAGCACCTGGCGCGATCTGTTTTCCTTAGCTTCTTGAAACAATGGAAAATGGCCGAAGCTCGATGATCATGTATATCTATAGACCAATGACGTATAATATAACCGTAGATCTGACGGTTAAAGATAGACTCCGAAGCAATTGTTATTACTTGAAGCAAATTGGGAAGCTCCATGCCCAGAACTGTCATGGCCGAAAGTGAGTGAAGATGATGCAAAACACATGGCTAAACATGAGAGTAGCTGATTAATAATTCTTTCACATGCCGATCACGGAGTAATAAGCTTATCTTTTCGTTTACTTTGTATTTGAAGTATTTTATTATATTTTATAAACAATTTTTCGATCATGGTTTCAATTTCAATTTCGTTTCGATCGTCTTTCAGTTATGTATTTTCATTTTAGTTACGTATTTTTGATTTATACTTGTGGAAAATGATTCCTGATTCTTTTTCGTGTTTGTTTGTACTGTTATACGCAGAACAACTTTGAGGAATGGTTTTGAATTAATTATTCCTCGGACCCAAAATCTTCAAAAACAAAGCAGCTAGACAGCTAATTTCTCCACTGCTCACTCCTGCCCAGAACTGTCATGGCTCAATTTGCTTCACTTTTTGCCGCTGTTAACAATAGGATTCGGAGTCTATCTTTAATATATGCTATTGCTATAGACCATGGTAGAAATACGATTAACAATAGCCGCTTGATGATGATGTAACAATGTATACACCTTTTGTCCGCAGGCCTTCTCTCTAGGAGGTGTTGCCCCGGCCAACACCACCTAGACAGAAGGCCTGAGCACAGAAACGTCATACATTGTTAATCACGCAAAAGCGGCTATTGTTAATCGTATTTCTACCAATAATAAGCCCTAAATTTGGCCGTTTGATGATGATGTAACAATGTATGACATTTCTGTGCGCAGGCCTTCTGTCTAGGTGGTGTTGCCCCGGCGGCATATTACCTACCTTTACTTTGCTAGAGTTCATTGAGACCATGGATGAAGAAAAGATGGATGGGACACTCATATGCGTCGAGCGTGAGTTTTTTTTCAGTGGCGCCCTCTGGCGATTTGCGTAGTACTAAACCAAAACTGTCTGGGAAATAAAAAATAATAGTTTCAGTTGCTGCTTTGCGTAGTACTAAACCGAAACTTCACCACCATCGTTTCGATTTGCGTATTACTAGAAATTTTTTAAAAAAGAAATTTATATAATAAGTGGCTTTTTAAGATAAAAGTGTGCTTAGAAAGTTTTTTTATATTTTTTATTTTATTGTTTCTAGTGTATTTTTAATTTTATTAACCTAATCTAAGCAGACGATTATATTTAGTACTACGCAAAGCTCCAGATGTCACCCCAAAATCAAACTCACTGAGGAAGGCAATGGAGTGTCCCATCCATCTTTTCTTCATCCATGTTGAGACTCATGCGCTCTCCTGATTGGTTGCTTCTCTCAGCATCTATGCCTGAGGCGAAGGTTGCTAATCTTAATGTATTTGGTTTCCTTAGTTTTGATCACAGATAGTATATAACTTTGATTCTATTCTTTTGTGTAGAAGCAGATGCCTGCGTTTTCAGAAGATAATCTTCCAACTACATTTTTAAATGTGTTTGAAAGTGTTTCGGCGCCGACGAAGGTTGCTAAGCCTAATGCACTTGGTTTCATTACTTTTAACCACAGATAGTTTATAACTTTGATTCAGATGTCAGCTTTTTCAGAAGATAACTAGCCTGTGTTGTGGATAACTAGCGTTGAAACAGATGCCTGTTTTATAAACCAAAATAAATTTGCAGCAGTGTTTATAAATGCGATTGAATCCTACATGATTTTACTTCACTGGCACTGATGAATTTCGTGTTCTGTTTATTATTCGTTCAATGCATGTGAATAGGCTTTTAAGAAACCTTTTTTTAATCGAAGTGTTTTTTTGCCAAATTCTCATTTTTATGTCAAATTATTTCGTATCATTGCATCTTGAATTTGTTTTAGATAGAATATATAAGACAGCGCCGTTTATGTTTTTGAATAGATAAAAGAATAGAATCAAATTTATAAACTATCTGTGCTTAAAACCAATGAAACCAAGTACATTAGGCTTAGCTACCTTCGTCGGCGCCGAAACACTTTCAAACACATTTAAAAATGCAGTTGGAAGTTTATCTTCTGAAAAAGCAGACATCTGCTTCTATACAAAAGAATAGAATCAAAGTTATATACTATCTGTGATTAAAACTAAGGAAACCTAATGCATTAGGATTAGCAACTTTCGTCTCAGGCATAGATGTTGAGAGAAGCAGCCAATCAGGTGAGCGCATGAGTTTCAATGAACTCTAGCAAAGTAAAGGTAGGTAATATGCGCCCCGGCACGAAAAGTCACCTGATCATAGTAGTCCGGCCAACAATCCAACCTTCATTGTTTCCAACAAACGAAAAAATATTGATTGTTAAAATCCAAGATGGAAGATTACATTACTGCTCGGACTAGTATGGTCAGGTGACTTTTCCGCGCAACACCTCCTAGACACTCGGCACGGAAGACTCTAACGTCAAACAGTATGCAGCAAGGCCAACTATAAATACAGGCCAGGGCAGTCGAAAACAATGTAAAAGGTACTGTATGACGTTAGTCTTCCGTGTCGAGCCTTGTGTTTAGAAGATGTTGGCCGGGGCCTGTCTTTCTCGTTGGCTATGTCACAGATCGAGGCGAACGATATAACAAGGCCTGGAACCGAAAAAGTCACCTGACCAACTGGGTGCTAGCAACAATCCAACCTCCATTGTTTTCAACAAAATGAAAAACACTGATTGTTAACATCCAAGATGGAGACAAGTTGATCTTAGATGACTAGAAACACATAGCTTGATCCGATGAGTCACGATTCAAGTTGGTTCAAGTTGATGGTAGGGTTCTAGTGTGGTGCAGACCCATGAGACCAGGGACTCAAGCTGTTAGGAAGACACTGTGCAAGCTAGTGGTGGCTCCATCACTAGTTGGGGCATGTTTACATGACAGGGTTTGAGTCCTCTTATCAAATTGGACCTATCATTGACTGGGAATTATTTTGTCTAGCTGCTTGGTGACCTTTCGCAGCCCTTCGTGGCTTTCATATACCCTAACAACGATGCGATATTCCAGGAGGACAGTGCGCCATGTCACCGGGCAACATTACTCGCGATTGGTTTGAGGAGCATTCTCAGCAGTTCCAACGAATGAATGGTCACCTAGATCGCCAGACATGATCCCCATAAAAAATATTTGGGATAAGATCGAACGATGGATGTATCGTATACGAGCTCACTCATCGTATTTCTACCTGTGAGGACACTATTGGTGTTCAGGAAATCTCCGATGTCATCAAGCATCTTAAAAGCAGGAAAGCAGCAGGTATCGATTCCATCACTAATAGCACTCTCAAGAACTTACCTCCTAATGTTGTTGCGACTATTACCAGGCCATGAATGACTGCTGGAGACATGGTTACTTTCCTGTCAAGTGGAAAGAGTCTGTAATCGTTACCATACCGAAGCCTGGTCTAAACCCTGCCCTCCCTGTCAGCTATAGGCCTATAAGCTTGTTACCTATGCTATCAAAAGTGTTTGAACGCATCATTCTTAAGAGATTTAACGACTTCTGTGTGGCTAACAATCTTGTTCGTGAAGAGCAATTCGGCTTTCGACCAGGTCACTCCTGCCAACTCCAGATCTGGAGGCTTGTTGCAGATTTAAACACTCCTCTTAACTGCGCTAAATATGGTGGTCTTGTGTTTTTGGATGTCCGAAAAGCTTTTGATCAGGTTTGGCACGAAGGCCTAATACACAAAATGATTACTTGTGGATTTCCGGACGATCTTATTGCCTTGATTAGATCCTTTCTGTCGAACAGGATATTTCGAGTAAAGGTTGGCTGCTCCTTGTCAAACCCGTATGACGTCAAAGCTGGTGTTCCCCAGGGGTCTGTTCTTGGCCCTGCACTCTTCAACTTTTTCATCCATGACTTCCCAACATTTACAAAATGCAAGCTGTATCTGTTCGCTGACGACGCGTCCATCATGACCACTGCTCGCGTTCCCGCTCATGTCATATCTCGATTGCAGAATGCCTTACATAAGTGCGAGAAATGGTTTGCTAAGTGGAGACTCAAACTAAACGTCGGAAAGCTATGTTTATTACCAAGAAACTTCGGAAAACCCCGAAGCCTCTCCTTCTTTCGGGTAGAGAGCTCGAATGGGTGAAGAATTACAAATACCTCGGAGTGGTGATAGATGCTAAGCTAAATTGGGGTGACCACGTCTCCTATGCTATCAATAAGGCTAAGAAAGCAAAGTTCAGCCTGGTCGCCCTCCTGGGGCGAAACAGCGCTCTTGGAATAGATAGCAAACTTTTGCTATATAAAATGGTAATCCAGACCATTCTGTTATATGGTATGCCTGCCTGGGCCACAATATGTAAGTCCAGATGGAAGGACCTCCAAACTTTCCAAAACGTTACCTTGAGGACCATTGCTCAACTCGACAGGAGAGTTGCAACAAATACTTCTATTGCCGACGATTTTGAGATACCTTCCATTGGAAATCACGTCCAGGAATTGATGAAAAAGCTGCTTCCGAAGATGAAGGACCATCCCAATCCTCTGGTTGCAGGTATTCTTGAGCACCCGCTTACCTTCAGAAGCCTTCTTAGACATCGCAGGCCACGTCACCTCCTGGACATCAATTTCGACGACATCCAAAAGGCGATATTTCCCGAATATTGGATCTCCTAGCTCCTCGTGTCCCTTGTCCCTCGTCAATCAACAATCAACACTATCGTCCTGATAGGAAAGGACTCCATCTTATCCTCTGGATGACTTAACTAGGTTTCATCTGGCTTCTTGCCTAGTTCAGTGTACTTCCCGTGGTTACTTTCTGGACGAGTATGGCAGTGAAAGCGTTGCTTTCGGACCACTCGTTTCGTTTTACCTGCACTGTTCGATTGTCGATTGTCGATCGAACGATCCACTCGTGCACAAGGGCCTGCGCCTACAACGCTCACGCGGCTGTCGCGACTGTAAAGATGAACATCTCTGCGGAGGACTTCCACCGACTAGTGGAGTCCATGCCAAGTCGAGTTGCTGCACTTCGCCGGTCAAAAGGAGGTCCTATACGATATTGAATAGGTATCGTATGAATTTTGGCACTTCAGTGTAAGAGAGTTTGTTAATAGATTTTTTGGTATTACAGCAAAAAATAAATAAATAAATAAACACCTATTTGAAACTCCCTAAATAATACATGGTACATGGGGATGAGATTAATATCAGAGTCAATAAATCTCATTTTTAAAATTCTCTTACTACTCTTTTTTTGTTTATATCCGCTGCCGTTTATCTATAAAAGAAGAAAAAATTAATTGCGTTGCCATTTTCTTTCAGCACATGTTCGTTAAATCGTGCCGTTCTGAAGGAACTTAGTACAGGGCATTGATAAGCGATTATTTTAATGGCCTTCATTAGTAGAGATAACAACAGAAAATTTCGATATATACACGATTTTCTGTTAACAAATTTCGCCAACGAATCAGTTGTCGTAGCTTATTTATAAAATACCACTCCGATAAAGCTAGATCAAACTATAAAGGGTGTTTTTGAATTGAGTACATATTTTTTGGGAGATGATAGAAGAGGTCCTTAGAAGTATTTTTTGTCATATGAACATGGGGTCCCCGCAGCTCCGTTTACTTATAATACTGCATTGAACAATCAAATGACACCGGGACGCAGTGTGCGTTGGTAGGCTTAGATTGTTTTATTTTTAACATTTAACACAAGCAATCTACTGTATGACTTTTACAGTAATTGTTCGAAATGACCGCCGTTTGCTTCATAGCACAATTCGCAACGCCTTATGATAAATTGATGTACGCGTGGAAACAGTTGATTTACACGGTCGCTGATGTCACCTGCTGCCGCGACAACACGAGCCGCCAATTCTTCTTCGGTATCTACGGGTTCGGAGTACACCATTGATTTTATGCTTCCCCATAAAAAAAATCCATCGGTGTGAGATCTGGCGATCTCGGTGGCCAAGCAACTGGTCCGCCACGACCAATCCAACGACCAGGATATGTCTCATTTAGGTAATCTCTAACTGCTCTTGTGTAATGCGAAGGTGCGCCGTCCTGTTGAAACCACATCAAATATCTGGTCATTAGTGGAACATCTTCAAAAAGACCAGGGAGCTCCTCTTTCAGGAAACCAAGGTATGTTTGCCCGTTAAGACGGTATGGTAGGAGATATGGCCCAATCAGGACATTGTGAATCATGCCAGCCCAAATATTCAACGAAAAACGATGCTGAAAACTGTTAACATGTGTTGCACATGGGTTGACATGAGACCACAGATGACTATTGTAGCTATTGAACATTCCCTCTCGCGTAAACGTTGCCTCATCTGTCCACAAAACCATGGAAGGAAAGTCTGGAATCCTATTCTGTTGCTGCATAAACCATTCCGCGAAAGCACGCCGGGGACCATGATCATTGGGACATAATTCCTGCACCTTTCGAAGCTTAAACGGATGTTGCAGGTTGTCATGTAAAATGTTCCATACAGTGGTATGACTAGTATTCAAAGCAGCTCCGACCGCACGAGTACTTGTCGATGGATTTCGGTTAAACCTTTCCAAAACTTCATCCTCTAATTCAGGGGAGCGTAACCACCGACGACTTCCACACTGATGATTATTATGAACGAATGCGCCTGTTTCTCTTAGACGACGATCTACTGCACCAAATGTTCGTGAATTGGGAAGAATTCTGTTAGGATAACGTTCAGCATACAAATGCCTTGCACCATCCATGGTAGCAGCAGCACCGAGACACAGATGCATGTCTGCATAATCATTCCATGTAAAACGATTCATACTGTTTGTTTAACTTTACACATGTAAAAAGTACATCAAGTGAACTTTTTAAAACAAATCTTTACCTACTGCTTTCCCAGAATGCGATTAGTTCATTTACATATGGACTAATCGTATTTTACAAAGGGGTTGGATACTATGGAATCTCGTTGACGAAGTTTGTCCTAAGACTTTTCAACAAACAAGCACGTGCACCTTGAAATTTCTTTGCAAACAATTACTTTAAAAGTTATTACAGTAGATTGCTTGTGTTAATTGTTAAAAATAAAATAATCTAGGCCTACCAACGCACACTGCGTCCCGGTGTCATTTGATTGTTCAATGCAGTATTGTAAGTAAACGGAGCTGCGGGGACCCCATGTTCATATGACAAAAAATACTTCTAAGGACCTCTTCTATCATCTCCCAAAAAATCTGTACTCAATTCAAAAACACCCTGTATAATAAAATTTCAAAAACGAAATGAGATTGATGGCTGTGCTGCCTCCTTCACGATGCTAAAGCAATGTCTAGTGGACGATCTATTACACGAAAAATCCTTTTTAAATTCCGAAATTGTCAAAAGGTACGACGGTTTTTTTCTTAACGTAGGTCCGTTTGTATTATCTTTAGAAATCTCGCACGCTTGTAGCAGTGCGCATGTGCACAGACTCCAAGCAATTCTTGTAAACAGGCAGACACCATTTATACCGTGGCATCAGTATGTGCATCGCACTGTCATTAAAATGTTTAAAATTCCTGCCGCCGACTGCGAAATACGGTCGGTTATTCGTTTATTGACAACAACAAACTTGACAGCAGCAGCAGCAGCAGCCATGCATCGCCATATCAGTAAAGTGTAAGAATCTAATGCAATAGACCAGTGGCTGATCCACGACAATGCAAGGCCACACTCTGCTCAAACGCAAGCTCAACTTCACCAATCTCCTTACAGTCCGAATTTTGAAAATCTTGTATGTAGTACTGTTTTTATTAAAAAGCGGAATTTACTTTAAAAACAGCTTCGTACATGTACATTTTGAGATATCCCTCGAATTTTTACGTGCCCGAAAACACCGGAAAAAAAGGTGGATGTACTGTGCTTTAAATTTTTTATATAAGTTTCAAGGGTAGTTCATGATGCGCAAGCACTTATGAAACATCTGTTGTAATTCCTTTAAATAAATTTTTAATGGAAAATTTTTCTTGTGGCCATCTCTGTAGGACCGAAAAAAGCAAACAGCACTCTTCATTGTAAGTATCCCTGCATTGCTTAGCTTTTTTCATTTCATTGCCGAGGTGTTTTACATTCATCAGAGTAGAGACTGCCGTAAAATAGAATTTCGTTGAGTTTTTTGTGTGGTCTTCTTGCTGCGTCAACCAAGGAAATGAAATTGGATTTCATTGTCAGCGAAAAGCTTGTTTCTGGCAATTCATCGAGTTCATTGTAGGAAGCAAGAATCGTTTAAAACTCCGTTCGCACTTGTTGCCTTCTTTCTCGCATATCGAAAGCAATGACAGGGCAACTTTAATAATCGAATAAAATTTCAATCTCCGCCCTTGTCTTGAATCATTAATAGTAGCAAACACTTAAATGTTTTTATATTTTTAAGTTTCCTTCAACTTTATAGCAACAGCGCTTTTATTTTCATTTAAATTTTATTTAGATTAATATAGGCGAAGTTATTAGAGAGTTTTTGCAACCTCAAACGATATGCAAAATACGAAAGGTGAAATGCGATAGGTGGCATTTTGGTCATGTGACTGCCATGTACCGTTTGGTCATGCCAGCTTTGGTCGAACGAAATACGAAAATTCTAAAAAATTTCGTTGCCACCTTTGGTAACCAAATGGTCGTCGCGCATGCGTGCTGCACCCAACCTCCACGCTCTGACAGCAAATTCCTCACGTTAGCCAACATGGCGTCCGACGGGAAACTGCTTTGCAGTTGTTTAACACAATGTTAAATCCCACCACGAGTTATAGCTTTAAACTTTAATAGTACTTCTCCTTGCTGCCATGGTGCTGAGAATCAGATATCAGAATGAGCTGAGCAGTGTAGAAGTAAAACCTGATGTTGGCAGTATCGAAATTCTGGAATTTCTCTTTTTCGCATTTCTCTTTTCGCATTTCTTATTTCGCGGGTGCAAAAACTCTCAAAACGAAATACGAAAGGAGAAAGACGAAATGTCACCTTTTGCATTTCGCCTTTCGTATTTCGCATATCGTTTGAGGTTGCAAAAAGTCTCTATTGAGTAAGAGAGCAAGCCGAAAGTAATGTTTTCCAATTACTCCATTCACTCTTAGCAATAAAAGCTAAACGATGAAGTAGTGGATATCATCAAACTGCGCTATTATCGAACATTCGGCTCCTTTGAAATACGAACGCTTTATTTTCTTTTCTTAGAATTTAGCGAAAATAAAAAAAGTTTATAAATGAAAAATATATAAACCGTGAAATATTTTCGTTTAATTTCGTTGTATTTATTTAAAAGAGAATGGATGCCTCATTAGAGAAAAGAACATTTTGTATCCTTTGATTGGGGTCTAAGTATCTTTTTCGGTGCTGTCTGCCCTCTTATGGCTTATTGTATATTTTGTATTTTTGATGGAGAAACCATGTATCTGTGGATAAATATAATCACAAAGAAGACGACACAACCTCTTGTTCACATCTGAAGATACGAAGCCATTCAATTACCTTTCCTAGAAATCTTATATCTGGAACGTTTATAAAAAAAAATCGTCGAGCTATTTTAAATTCACGAAGATCGATACAGATTCTCAAAACTAATCAAAATCCCTTTATTGAATTTTTTTCCTCCAAAAGATGGTTTTTGAGGTTGTCGTCTTCTTTGTAGTTTTTTGTTTCTTTCAATGAACTGTATAAAAAACCTCTAATAAAAGTTAACCTTTATAAAGATATGAATGCAAACTTTGATTTCACTTGGTTAATTTCGTGAGAAACGCAAATGAAAAGGACAATAGTTTAAATGAATTTTTAACACAGCGTATCAATGTTAAAGAACAAATGAAAAAAAAAAGAGTCAATATTTTTAAAAATTAATTTTGGAATTGCAAAATTTAATTGTCTTTATTTTATTTAATTAACAAATTATACATCAATAATGTATACATCAACAAATGATACATCAACAAATAATTATTCGAAATAATTTAATTTATTTTTTATAAAATTAAAAATGCAGATGAATATACTAATAGGGCAATACCAATAAAAATAAATGATCAAAAAACGAAAAAATTATTTCAGAGAACTGCATTTTCTGTTAGTTTTATGTTTAATTTTTTTGAAGAAAAAATTGACAATGATTATAAGCAGTTATTAGATCAAATTTTTATTTTTGGACTCAAAATCTGAAATGTTTTTATTTTTCGCCGTTTATATCTCAAATGACATGAGAATGTTATTGATATTACAAGACATTGTTGTGATATTGAAAAATTAACATTAAGGAAAGAAAAACACTTTCCTATACAAAATGAGTCAATTCGTTATTATTAGTTTATTAACAAATTTTGAAAACATTAATAGTTTACTTGACACAACAAAGTTTTATGATAGATAAACAAAATTGAACGTTAATGTTTAATGCAGTTTTTCACAAAAATAGTTATTATCACTTTCAGTTTGAGTTGATAATCGACAATCATGACGACTGACATCGAATTTGCAAAGACTTACCAGAATAAGATATAGCGATAGAATTCCTTCGTTCGTTTGTACGAAATTCTACAGACATTGGGGCACACCCGTTTAGAGCTTTCATCCAAATTTGAATGCTTTGGAGATAATATTAAATAAATATATATGAATATATAATATATATATATATATATAATTATAAATATTTTAAAATATTTACATAAAATAAACTTCCATTCCAAAAGCCTCTTAATTGGAGATCATATCGGATAAAATTAATTTGTATACATATATATTTATATTTTTTTTTCAAATTTTTATACAAATGTTATGTTCTCTTCTCATCACAGACATTTTTTGAACGTTTTGAGCTAAAATAATAAGCAACAATTCACTTTCAGCCTTGCTTGACGCAGTGACATTCAAAGTGAACTGTTGAAATTCCGTTCCTCTTTTTGGAAAAAGAAAGACGGCAAATAATTGAAAATAATACGATTTCATTGAAATCTCTGTCAATCATGAACGAGGAACGGGAGGAAAATTAAATAAACTGAGACAGATAAATAGGAAGTAAAAAGTTCTTCAGTATAACTGATACATTTCAAGCGGCAAAAAGTGAGCAGGCGTTCCTTGTAAACGGATATCGTCGAGCTTGTCTCACTTGGTCAGGGCCGCTTCTTTCTCAGAATTAAGTGTTCCTTAAGAGTTCGGTATAGTTACATTTAAACTTCGAGAGAAGAGTAAATAATGGATTATGGTTCTAAATAAAGACTAGGCTCTTCTGATTTCGGGGTATACGGGATAGGAGAGGGAGCTGGAAAATTTGATGAACTAATGAAAATCGGCAATGACGTCTTGCTCCATAGATGTCCTAGATTATATAGATCATTTCTGGCTTTATTGTATTGCCATTACAGTTTACATTGCGAGAAATTTTGCTTTAAAATTTGAACATTTCAAAAAAACCGTAAAGAATGGTCTATATAATCGATGACCAACAGAGCAGAACAGGTCATTGATAACATAAGCTGTAAGAATATGGGTTTTCATTTCCATTGGCAACAAAACTGAATTGCTACTCAAAATAATTTTATTTTTTTCACTTGCCACTCTCCCTTATTTAATAACTGGATTCGGGTCGTTCGGAGATCATGGAAAGGGAACGTAGGTCGGCATTGCTGGCGTACGCAGACACCACCAATTGGTTGGAGAGCAAATTACCGTTCGCCGCATGCTTCCCGAGCTGTTTCGCTCCTGGAGGAGTGCTCGATGAAGTGGTGGGCAGAGTTGTCTCTCGGCTGATACGTGTCATGCACGAGCCGGTGTTCTTTCGCCTTAGCATGGTCTTTTTGCGACAGAGACAGCGCATGAATTCTCTCCGGAAGTTAATGGCATACGTCCCGTAGACGAGGGGGTTAACACAGCTGTTGGATACGGCAAACATGAAGAGCGATTCTTGCAGGTTATTGTCCACTTTCTGGGCCGATTCTCTGTCGAACATATACCACATGGTCATGACAAAGTAGGGTGTCCAACACCAGATGAACGCCATGACGATGATGATGGTCATGCGCAAGGTGCGCGTCCGGGCACGTTCGATGTTGCTCATGTCGGAGCGGCGCAGGCGCAAACGACCCCGGAAGCATTCTTCGCGCTCCATCACATCTAGAATGAAAAACACTGTAATAAATAAATTTTAATCAGGCCGATTAGTAGTAAAGATTAGTTTATGTATTTTTTTCAGCATGCATGTAAATCAGTGTTCCTCCACTAGATCTTGTGGAATCGATCCAAGACAGAATTACAATGACTATGGATCGAAGTTCGAATTGGGACTATTTACTACCATAAAATGAATGGCGGATTTTCACGTTAAGTAAACCAATTATCACTGCATGGGAGAAACCATCGGATTTATGTTTAATCGTTTATTCAGTCAATGTTGTGTATGATTAAGGAACACTTTTTAGGTTTTACACAGAATTTGTTGAATTCTCTTAAAATTTAATAATTCATTATATCTTGTTTTGCATTTTTTTTCCATTTTCTGAATAACTATTCGCAGTTGTCAGTCTTCTAGTGGCCAATGATTCAAGCTTCACATTACCTTCTTAGACGGCTATATTGGAATATCAGATGAACACCATTCCAGCATGCTAACTTTATAAGCATGAAGCACTCTATATCCATTGTTGGTATTTTGAGTTATCTTGGATTGAACGCCAGTAATAAAAGAAAAAGCCGCTTGGTAGACGGGGAGGCAGTTTTAAATGCTCTCCTGTTTCTGTGATACCATCTTCTGTCTGGTAGGCTCACTGTATTATTTTAAACTGTTTTAAAACTATTACAAAGAATTATCGAAGTGTTTGAAATAATTCCGCCCGAAATGCTGAAGAAGAAATGGCGAGAAGTTTGTTATTGACTGGATGTTGTACGTGGCCTTCGAGAGAAAGATACAGACCATAAATCGGCTCGAAAATTTAATTAATGATGACGATGAAGCAACGCGTAATTAGGCCCTAAATAGTTTTGGGGATTTGACTCTCTCAGTAGCTGTTGAGTTATTCTGTTTATGAAGGCAAGAAAAACGACAGCGAGAAAATCAGCGAGCCTACGAGATAGAAAATGGTATCACAGAAACAGCTGAGCATTTAAAAGTCTCTCCCCTCTACCAAGCACGTTTTTCGTTCAATCCAAGTTTAGTGGCGCTCAATCCAAGTTAACTCAAAATATCAGCAAAATATCAATGAGTAGTTCATGCTTATATCGAACAGCTAGTTGCACCATAAGATGAACATCGTGTCATCTGATGCTCCAAAATGGCCGCCAAAGGGGTTAATGTGAAGCTTGAGTGATTGGCTACTAGTGGGCCGATGACTGATTTGCTATAGAAATCTCTTTCGACTTATAGGGATTCATTAATAAATATATAAAATTATAATGAAAAATAAAGTTCTTAATTTGCAAAAATCTCACAAAAGATTGCACACAGAAAGAGATTCAAACTGACACAAATTATATAGGTGGCGTTTTAACATCTGAGCCCTTGCACTACGTAGCGGATTAAAGGTGAAACCGTCGGAATTCTGTTTGATTTCTTTCACGCTATGTATTGCAAGGCCTCCATCAACTTCATCAAGAAGGACGGTACAGAGAACTGTTCATTTCATAACATTTCTGATGAAGACAAATTGCTGTTTTAATGTTATTTTGTACTTGTGATTCCGATGGATGTTAGTTTTAAATTATGTAATTTTAAAAAATATGGATTTTAAATGTAAATTAACAATATCTATCTTACCGAACAATGTGAAAATAATTTTTCCAATTGAGAAACACTGATTTAAATGGAATATTAGTAATGTTAGCTAAAGCTCATAAATAAAAGGTGAAGGAATTTAAGTAAAAAAAGTAAAAAAGGAAAATAATAAATTTGGTATAATAAATAATAATGTTAAGCTTAGAAGTTTAATTTTTTACGAGTTTCTAAATGCGAAGCAATTCGGACTTAAACTACTGTTCGAATGAAAACTGCTAAACATTCGCTTAAAACAAATTTCTAAATTTCTATTTTATTAGACTAGAAACAATTTGCAACAAAAATCTCTTGTGTATCGGAGCTTACTATTCAAACATTAACTAAAATGTAAATTTAATTAAAGCTTTGATAGATAAAATAAACCAATTGCCGGAAATTATCTTTATATAGTCGCCAGTTTATTTTTCCTTCAGAAATGATTCTATTTTTTTTTCATAATGTATAAAAATTGTAATATAAATAAATGTTTCAAAAGTATACATTATTTCTAGTACAGGTTAAAAATTTATAACGAAATTTTTTGTAGAACTAGTTTTTTTGTTTGTTTTTTTAATTTGGTTGGCTACATACAGATTCAATGTTAAATGATTTCACTGCTTATTACAAATTCTCTTTTTAACGAGCTGAATTCTTGTTCCTTTCGAGTTCGTTATAAGGAGCTTTTACTTGTATATACTTCCATTAACTTGTACGCTGTATTCCCTATAGAACAAGAACATTAGTGAAATTGTACCAAAAACTCCCAACGACTAACTGCCTGGTAATGGCTGTATAACTACCACATACAGCACACAAAATGTTATTGAATTTTCTTCTCTGTTGGCTGTTTGTAAGGACTCGTTCACAGATTTGATTACAACAGATTATTACAGTTGCGTTATTCATAGGAATGTTGTCCAATTCTGCACACAATCATTGAAAACTTCAAATTTGTAGAATGCAAAATTTTACTTTTCTGTTTTTTCCTCACCTTTCTAAGCAGCTGAAAATAAAAATATGGGCATTACTTTTCACATGTCATCCTTCAAGAATTTACAGAGTTTAATTAATTGATTCATTATCGATAGCATTATTTAGATAGAAGTTCTGAGAAAAATTGAGACTAACCCAAATATAGAAATTTTTTCACTTACAAAACAGGGTCAAAATTTGTATACTCACTTTAATAAATCTATGGACTTTCCCCCTTACTAACACCGCTGGATTCTATCTATGGGGAAACGTTCATGATTGAGAACTCTGAAGGATCTTACCAACCTAAAACCGTAATCTCACTGATCACTTTAGTCAATATTTTTTAGTATATATTTCTCAAACTGTATTTCATCCCAATCAGAAGATTTTGGATGTTTAGCACCTGTTATAATTGTAGAAATAAAGGTGACCTAGGTTCATTCATTTATACATTATACAGATAACAGTATTTGGACACCACAAAATTTGCGATTACCGTAAAATCTTGAATACACGCCGGTCTCAAATAAAAGCCGGGTGGGATGTAAAAAATAGATTAAACGCCGGGTCTCAAATATACGCCGGGTCTTTTTCGGGTCATCGATATAAAACAACGCAACAGATGGCAGTGAAGATGGAGAAATCTCTTGCTTTAAGGTAAGGCTCTACTTTCAATTTTCATTTCTGCTTTCACACACTATTTTAACCATACATACTTTACAGACTTGCTTTGTATTCATCTCTTTCAGGTTCATCGGCCATGTCATGTCGGCAGAGATATATTGCTGAAATTGCGCGATTCTATGCGGGATTCAGAAACCATTACCTTTCAAGAGATCGAAAACGATGAAGAACTTTATAATAATGAGGCAGTTATCTCCAGTGATTCCGAACCAGAAGATCATATTATCTAATTATTAATTTTTAGTTTTACTAAAAAAAAATTTTTTTATTAAATTGCAATTCAAAGCTTTGTCGGATTTATTGCAGGGTGGCTAGCGACCGGGAAAAGTCAGGGAAATTTTTGTAACCGGGAAACGTCAGGGAATTTTACAAAATCAGGAAAGCATGCAAAATTGGAACGAAAAATTGGCCAGGAAAAATTACATGATCAACCGAGAAAAGTCAGGGAATGTTACGCAAACGTTTTGGGACACCCTATTAGACATCCTGTTATTGGGAATAGCCCTTAACGCCGCGTCTCAATTAACCCCCGGGGGGGGGGGGGGCCTGGACCATTGAAACAAACAGACGCCCGGGCGTGTATTCAAGATTTTACGGTATGCATATAATGAGTTTCCAAACAATATGCTGAGAAGGGCATGGGTATAATAAAAAACTGGTCATGTTCTGTTAACTATCCATTAACTCTTGTGGAGCTATGCCACGTGGACCTGAGTTGCGAAGTTATATGATGCCATTTGGGTAATCTTTCTGTACGAGACATTAATCCAAACTGGATATCCCAAAATCGATTGTAGCTTTTGTTATCAAGAGACGGATTCAAGACGGTACAACAACAGTAATAAAACGACCCGGATGACCGCAGAAACTGACAAAACGTGACAGAGGTTGCCTGGTACGTCATGTCAAGAAGTCTCCCATTTCCTCTGCTGCTTCGATCTCTGGAAAGATTGGAAATCTACGGCATCTGGGAGCGCCGTTAGCAACAAAACTATCCGCAGACAGTTGCACAGGATCGTTTATCATGATAGAGCAGCTGTTCACAATCGGATGATTACAAATGTTAACGCGAGACGTCGTCTGGTCTGGTGTGTCGACCGTCTTTCCTGGACCTTTGAAAAATGGAAAAATGTTTTTTGGAGTGGCGAATCACGGTATTCAATCTGATGGACGTGTTTGGGTGTGGCGACAACCAAGAGAAAAGCTTTTTCCAGACTGTGTTATTTCAACGGTGAAGTTCGGTGGAGCTCCGTCATGGTATGGGGTTGTTTTTCCTTGTTAGGACTCTGCCATTGGTTCTTGTGCCCGACACCATAAACGCTGACGGATACCTCGACGTTCTAGATAATTCGCTCTCGCCTACACAGTGGCAATACTACGGAAGTGACGGTTGTTTGTTTCAACAGGATCGAGTTCTATGTCATACTGCAATACATGTGCAGGATTGGTTTCGTGGAAATGAGGTGAATTTGCTTGTCTGGCCCTGCTGAGAACCCCAATTTTAGTCTGATTGAGCCCTTGTGGATCAACTGGAGCGACGGTTACGAAAACCCAAACAGCGCCTGTCTTCGCAACAATATCTTCTAAAAGCCTTACAAGAGGAATTAAGAGCCCATTTTTTTTTCTGAAAAATATATAGTGTCCAAATACTTTAGTCTATCCATTGTTTGGTTGCATAACTTTATTATTCTAACTTTTAGAGTGCTTTTTTGTTGAAATGTAATTTTTGTTACTGTTTGTATAAATCGTATGATTCTTTAAAATAGTCGCAGTAACTTGGTAAAAATGTCATGTTTCATCTGCAATTTTAAATTATATCAGTAAAAGATGCAGAGTCCTTTTTCAGTCCTATGATAGTGACTAATCCTATCTAATACAAATCTTAAAGAGAAACGGTAATTTTCAACAAGATCATCTGTTTATGTCGAGAAAACTCTTAATATTTTCGAAGAGTCCAACAACAGCAATCGTCTTGGCAGTGCAACATTGTAATAACTCAAAATTGATATTTCTGAGATAAGGAAGTTTAAAATTTTATTACCTCAGATCGAAACGCGCGTCAGTCAGATCGTTTAAAATAAATACATTCATTATATTGCTTTATGATAGCTATTAGCTATTGATTATATAAAAACTTTAACCTTACTTTAACAGATCGTTTTGTTACAAATTCATTTCATAAGAACATAGGTTTTAATTAAGATCAGTTAAAAGTTTTATTTTAACAATGTTTTTAATACTTTATCACATTGTGAAATTTTGAGTTGTTACACTATTACAGTGGTAAGGTTATGTGTTTTTGTCACAATTATCAGCAGAAAAATAATTCATGAACTAAATACCGAGTTACCTAAGAATTATTTCAAAAGAATAATTGGTCATATTTAATTTCGAATAAACAACGTTGTACGTTTTTATGCTTTATTTTCCTAGGTACAGGATTATGAAGGGATTGCAGATAAAATATGGTAGGGTTTGATTATTAGGACCGATAGGCACAAGTTTTCACAATGTGCATCAATCCATAAATAATCCATTCTAGGTGATATACCGGGACTTGATTTACCGAAAAAAAAAATTTTAAAGGCTCACAATGAATGGACCTCTCCAAGGATGCCTTCTAGTCTAAATAATTTTTTACTCACGTAATCTTACTTTAGCTGTACACTTGATGTAGTTGCAATTTCCTTTCTTCTTTAGATGTCTTGAAGCAAAAATTGGCCATTTATCACTTTGTGTAGTCTAGCGGTCGCCGATTCTTCTATTTACTTGCT
>JAHWFO010062673.1:2174079-2189496 GCA_023313115.1 Rhysida immarginata | reverse complement strand
TGTACTAAGAATTCTCTTTTCTAAGAAAAGCCTGAATAACAGGAATTCTATGCTTTGAATTCTATATTGCACAAACTTTGCCTTGCATTGTTGGTCATGAGACATATATTGTTGATCCTTGCATAGTGTTGGTGCATTGCGTGTTGACACCATTGTTGATACCTATTGTTGCACAAACTTTTATTTGCATTGTTGGTCATGAAATATATATTGTTGGCCCGTGCAGAGTGTTTGTGAATTGCGTGTTGATACTTATTGTTGCAAAAACTTTATCTTGCATTGTTGGTCATGAGATATTTCTCATTAATATGCCCTGCCATAACCATGAAAATCGATTTTTTATCAATAATTATTATTTTTTCGAAATCTGAGGTAGACAGTGACCTTCCTCATGCTTTGAAGGTCATATATGCGAAATTTTATCAAGATTGGAATAAAACTGTAGATTTGTATAAAAAACAAACAAACAAACGAACAAACCCACAAATAAACAAACAAACATCCTTCTTTATATACGAGAAGAATAGCAGAGGACCCGGCGTTGCCCGGGATAATTACGCTTGTAGGTAAACCCACACACATACACAAAGAAACACACACACTTTTCCCAATCGTCTGAACGCTTGTTAGGGAGCTGAAGGAAGACACGTGTACCTCCTTTGCCTCATCGAGAGAGACTGCCCTATCTATATCGTCTATTATATCCATTTCCTGTTCATTATTAATAATTCTTGGAAACGAATGTTCTGTCATTGCATCATCATTTTATGTCCATTGTTATAATTCTTTGAAAAGAACTTTCTATCATTGCATCATCATTTTATGTTCATTGTTATAATTCTTTGAATAATTTTGTGCTCATTGTTATTGGTGAATTGCGCATTGAGACCATTGTTGATGCGAACACAACGGGCCTCTTGTTGCACAAACTTTGCCTTGCATTGTTGGTCATGAGATATTTCTAATTAATATGCCCTTCCATAACCATGAATATCGATTTTTTTTTATCGATAATTATTATTTTTCCGAAATCTGAGGTAGACAGTGACCTTCCTCATGGTTTGAAGGTCAAGTATGCAAAATTTCATCAAGATCGGAATAAGAAACAAACAAACACACCCACAAACCCACAAACGAACAAACAAACATCCTTCTTTATATATATAGAAAGACTACTCATTTCCGTTAGAAGTACGCCTTGCCTTAGCAACCAGAGGCTACCTTAGCCATCTCATCCGACCCTAACAACGAGAGGCTTCTTTAGAAAACAAATACTTTCCTTTTTATCCTCGAATTCCTTAAATTCTTATCGGTCCTGGGCATTTCGGTTCCTGACTTGTTAATAAGATAGATGTTTATCAAAATAATTAATTGGACCAGGATTTATCTAATTTAAAACAGTAATTAGTATTTTTATTTTTTTTTCATTCCGAAAATTGTTTTTCTTAATTTGGGTGCTTTCTAGTCATAGTTAAGTGAAATGAATCTTTTCTAAAATATAATCTTTTTTGTTTACAAATTCATTAAAAAGGTCTTCATTCATTAATTCTGTTTGATGTGGTTTAAGAACTGGATTTATTTTCAAACTCTAATTAAAGAGACAGAAAAATATTGTAGTTTTGGTCGATATTTTTAATTAAAGGAAGGAAGGAAGGAATACAGATGTCCAGAAATCCTAAACTGAGGAAGAAAAATGGTCTTTGAAAACATGAGCATTCTAAAATTAACTCGACACTTTTCAAAGACAAACCGTAAAATAGAATAAATTGATTATCCCAATGTAAACAAAATTACAAGTAAAATAGTCCTGAAATAAGTAGAATAAATAGAAATTAAAAACTATTCTCAATTATTGTTGAAAATAAACATTTTAATGAGAAGATATATTATTATTATTATTATTATTATTATTATTATTATTATTATTGCATCCCTAGACCGGGATATGTACAAATTAAAAGTTCAATCAAGCAAAGTTAGAGCTCGCCATAGTAAATCATGCGCATGCTTCCTATGGTTGAAACAGTGTTTAGCCGTACAATTGATAACCTGATTTCGAGTTTCGTGCGGAAGAGAATTCCACACCGCAATCACGTTATAAAGAAATAAAATTCTCTTTAAACTTAGAGACAACATAAGGAGGCACAAGCTTATAGCATTGAGTGTCACGGGTTCTACTAGTGTCTATCAGCCAGCCTTTGACATAGTATATGGGGTGACTAATTATCGTTATAGCCTGAAAGAGTTCTTTTAGCCTCGCATAAACAATTAATTTCTCTAAGGTTGGAAGACTATACAAGTCACAGATCTGGGTTATTGACGTGTACTTCGTGAGAGCTAAGGCTGCTCGTATGACGCCATTATAAGCTGATTGAATTCGCTTGATTTGTACCTTTGAGGCAGACGACCAAACAACGATTCCATATTCCACTTTTGGAATTAGAACAGATTTAATAATTTTAATAGTTTCGTTCTTGGTCAATACCTTCAGTACGCTGCCGAACAGAAACCTTAAATCAATTATTAACAATTCAATGTTTTCTCTGAAGGACAACCTACTATCAAAGGTGATGCCCAACACTTCACATGTTCGAATTGTGGTTTCTTTTTGCTCGTTAATTTGTAAAATATTAGTCTTAGACTCATTAAACTTAAGCCCGTGATCTGTATACCATTTATTCAAAATTTTTAAGTCCTCATGGATCTGGGAAAGTGCACGGGCTTGTTGCGAGCTCGGATAAGCTTTGTATAACAGGTTGTTATCAACATAAGAGGAAATATTGCAATTTGGCGGTAATTCATAGATTTGCACAGTCGCAGCCGCATAGAATACAGTGGCCGTTGGAGATCCTTTGGATCAGTGGATACTCAATCACCTGCTGGTCGTTTTCGATGTAATTTGTCCGACCACTAAAATAGTCATGTACTGGATTTAACGTGTTACAATCCTATATTTATATTTCCTATATTTATTTATTTATTTGAAGGAAATACAGAAGATATCCGCCCAGGTCCGGTATGGCCATTGGCCGACAAGTTAGGTCCCTGGGTGGAAGCAATCTACTAGGTAGTTATCAAATTGAGGACAATTGCAAAATTGGTGGGATATTAATAGGTGGATTTAGTTAGAAGAGTCTTCAGTTTGGATTTAAAGGTAGATATGGAAGGGATAGTGCGTAATTCGGGGGAAAAAGTATTCCATAGCTTGTACCCGAAGATGGAGATACTGTTATGTTGATAAGTGTATTTTATTGCTAACTTGGATAGGAAATCTTTGTTACGTAAGTTATAAGGGTGGAGAGGGGAAGAATTATAAAAGTTAGGAGGGAGGATTACTGAAAACTTATTATTTAAGACTTTATATATGAAGAGAGCTAAGTGAAATGAGTATAAATGGGAAATGGGTAATATTCCTACAGAAGGAAATAGATGGGAGACATGATCGGATTTATTTAAGTTTAGGTAGATTCTTACGAACCATTTTTGTAAACGATGTAATCGTAATTGATTTGATTTGGTGGTATGACCCCAGAATTGTATTCCATCTAAAAGTGAAGATTGTATTAGCGTGTAATATAGGAGAAGTAAGATCTTTTTTGGGAGGAAGTGGAGGCGGGAAAACATGCCTAAACGTTGATTTAATCGACAATCGAACAGTGAAGTGTACATTCGTTAGGATGGGACGAAAGCAGCGCTTTCACAAAGCTCATCTAACCAGAATAAACTCCAAAGGAAATACACTGAGGTAGTCAAGAAGCCTAACCAACCCAAGCGGTCTTCCATAAACGTTGATTTAATGAGGATGAGAGGATATTTATATGGGAATCCCATGAAAGGTTGTGTGAGAGATTGATGCCTAGAAATTTAACATTTACAAGGGTCAGATCATTGTAAATTAGAGAGAAGTTCAGAAGATTTAATTTTTTGTTACGTTGATGAAAAATGATGTAAGTAGATTTCTCGATATTTAAATGTAAGCTATTTAATTTATTCCAGTTCGATAGGTTGTTGAGTATATGGTTAATTGTGTGTTGGATTAGTGATAGAGATGAGTCAGCAAATAATAGAGTAGCGTCATCGGCGTATAGAATAGTAGTGAGAGGAGTTAGAGCTAAAGGTAAATCATTTATGAACATTTATCCACGCCCATTAATTTGAGAATTTATTTGAGAGAGTGTAGGAAAAGAATAGGAGTTGAGAAAAAGGGAAGAATAAGGGCTAACTTGTAAGGAAAAATAACAGATAATGAAAAAGAAGAGGGGAATTTAAAAAAAAATATATAAATGATGTACAAAGGAAAAACAAACAAACATAAAAAAATAATTATTTGCGAAACCCGCATATTTTTCGAAACGAAAAACATTTGCGAAAGTCAAGACAATTTAGAATAGAATTTATAAGGATAAACATGGTTCGTTTTCATAAATAATATAAACAAGAGAGAGCAAGGGCTATATGCTAGTTGCGTAACGCTGGCGTCGCCATCAAGCGGTAAAATTAGGTAAAACTAGATCACAACCATAGTCACCTAAAGCTTATGCAGAAAGAGCAACAGATGCCTTTATAACTAATGATTGTGAATTTTTAAACCTGATTGAACCAGGTGATCTCGTTTTCGCAGACAAACGTTTCCCATTAATTAAATCCGAGCTCTTAAAACGTAATGCAACGTTAATAATTCCTCCATTCGCTTATAATCAACAATTTACAGATGACGAGATTGAACAAATTTACAGTATAGCATGAGTAAGAATTCATGTTGAACGAACCATTCAGCGGATTAAATTATGTCAAATCCTCAACCATATTCCCATAGAACTAAAACCTCACATAGATTCAATAATACACTTATGTTGTATGTATCATTGCTAACAGCCAGCCTCCTTTAATTGAAGAGAATACTACGGTTTGGTTTATTAGAAATTTTGGCGTCGACTACTAAGATCATTTTGCGCCTTTTACACAATGTATATCTGTACGCAGTCCGGGACAAACACAAACACCCATGCCCACGCGGGATTCGAACCCACGACCAGTCGGACTCAAGCATTAGAAAGCCTACGCCTTAGCCCTCTCGGCCGCCCGGCTGGTAGAATATTACGGAAAAGCCATAAGACAAAGCACTTTTTATTATTTATTTGAAAAGAAATAAATTGCTACATTACAAATATCTTTTTCTTTATTATTATTATTTTTAATTAGCAGCATTTAAAATGGAAAGAAAGTAATTAAAATAAAACATTTGTAATTTTGGAATACAATCTCTTTGAACAATTAGATGAACATAACCTTTTTCAAATAGTTTTTTGCCTAATAAGAGATTTGTTAATATACCACGCACATATACCTAAAAATCGGTAACTTATGGAACTAACATGACTTACTGTATTGTATTAGTCTGTAAAATTGGAAATAATTATGATTTAAACATTGAACTTTATTCAAACTGAAAATTTACATATCTGTCTCAAAATTAAAGAATTTGTTTCAAAAGTTTGGGATATTTTCGTTTAAATGGTCGGGAAAAATTTATAATTTAAAAAATTAATAAAATTTTACGCAAAATTGGGTCAAATCCAAATTAGAAAATAGGGAATGGTGGGGAAATTTTCTAGATTGCAGCAAATAATTGCAAACGTCTCAAAATGGGAAAGGCACAAGTTTCTGAAAAGGACAGAAATGAAATTATTTTTTGGCATTCGAAAGGACTGAAACAAGTTGAAATTGCAAGGAAAGTCAACAGAGGACACAATATCATCAGCAGAATCATAAAAAAATGGCGAGAAACGAAAACTGTTTATGTCAAACCTCGACATGGACGTCCAAAGGTGCTCAACAATCGGGATTTGAGAAAGTTAAAAGCCATTGTAGCGGGTGACAGTTGAGCTAAAATAAGGCAATTTGCCTCGGCACTATCGGGGACCATAGGCAAATATGTATCCCATTCGATTAAAAAACAGAAGACTAGCAGACATGGACATCAAATCATGCATCACATCGAAAAAGCCGATTCTACGAGGGTTGTACCAAAAGTAAGGTTCCCAATGAGCTACAGCCTCGAGGGAAGGTGCTAGGCTAAATCCGACAACAGTGCCGTGCGCAGTGGTTCCCGCACTCTCGAGCCCACTCTCGAGCGATTCGCTACGGCGCTCAGTGTTCGCTTGGCAGCCGTCAGAGATGGAAGTGTTGATCGCCGCTCCCGCCAAGTGCGAGGTTCGAGCAGTAATCCGGTTTCTCCACGCAAGGAAGTTACCGCCCGTGGAGATTCATCGGCAACTGACTGAGGTTTATGGTGAAAAGTGCATGTCCGTTCAGCACGTCCGAAAATGGTGCAGGGCTTTTGCTGAGGGTCGCACGGAAGTTCACGATGAAGAACGGAGTGGAAGACCGCCGGTTTCGGATTCGATTGCCCAAAAGATCAACAGTGAGCTGCTGAAAGATCGGAGGGTCACTGTCTGTGAACTTGTTGAACGCATTCCTGAAGGTTCCCACGGCACACGCTTACTCAACGGATTGGCGGGAGACTTCTTCGACTTAGGAATACAAAAGCTGGAGCACCGTCTTCAAAAGTGTGTCGAAAAAAATGGAGACTATGTTGAAAAATAGACAACAGTGTAAGCTTTTCAACGATGTATAAATTAATAACAATAAACAATGTTTTCTACTTGTAAAAAATATGGGAACCTTACTTTTGGTACAACCCTCGTATCAACCTCAGAAGAAAAAAGTCTCGAAAGGGCGAAAAAACACTTTTACTGGAAACCGTTAATGTGGAGCAAAGTTTTGTTCAGTGACGAGTCCCTGTTTTGTCTAGATTTGAATACCAGAAATAGAGTGTGGAGACCCCGTAACCAAGCAGCTCAACCATCCTATGTGAATCAAGCAAAGAACCCAGTCAAGATCATGGTTTGTGGGGATGTTGTGGAAGTAAAGATGTAGGAGAACTTTGTATCATCAATTCAAAAGTTAATTACGGTGTTTATTGTGAATTCTTGGAAAGTTATTTGATTACAAACGCTGAACCTCTCTTTGCAGATGATGATGTTATTTACCATCATGATAGCGCACCAGCTCATAGGTCGAAGAACTAAAGCATATATTCAAGAAAAGGACATTCGTGTTATTGAGTGGCCGGGTAATTCCCAGATTTAAACCCAATTGAGAACATGTGGGCGATAATTAGGATTCGTGAGAAAATTATGTCCCAGGACGAAGTCGGACTTGATTCAATGTATCCAAGAAGTATGGACTAAAATTGATGCAGATAACTTAATTTTGAGTATGCCTAAGCGTTGTGAGCAGTAATTCATGCTATAGCAGAATTAACAAAATGGTGAGAGAAAAAAAATCCAAACTTTTGAAACAAATTTTTTGTTTTTGAGACAAATGTACGACATGTAGAGTTCAATAAATTCTTTTGTTTAAAAAGTACTTACTAAAAATTTTGTGAGTTAATGCACTGGATGAAGTTATGTTAATTCCTCAAAAATAAAAATTATATCCTAAAAACATATCGTGTATGGGCACCAATCACGCATGCCCAACAATCAAGTTTAGGATATCCCGAACTTTTGTGACGCACTGTACTTTCAAAATGCTCTTCGAAATTTAGCGTTAGAGAATGAAGTTTTACGTGGTTAAAAGAGGCAGGGTGACTCATGTCTTTTAAAGCATTTTTTTACTGATTTTCTAATGGCTATTATAAATAAATTACAGTAAAACCCCGTTACAACGTACTTCAAGGGACCTGGAAATTTATACGTTATTCTGAGGTGTACGTTATACTGAAACTGGGGGGGGGGAGGGGCTTGTGAAAAATGCATATATTAATAGAAAAACATAGGAATACATGAATGCATTTTATTTTATTCAATACAAATACACTATAGCATATACAATATGTAGTATTAAATTAATTTTTAAAAAAAAATCTGTAATGGCCGTCTGCTTTCTTTCTACAACTTGCCTCCCCAAAAAGTCCTCCATATCTGACATTGTGAAGTTAAATATTTCTGGTGCACCGCTATGCTGTGCAAAATAGTTTCGTAAGCTTTTTATAGCCTCCATTGCTACCAAAGTTGAGACGGGCGTTACCTGTGGTTCTACGATGGCCATTTTCATCTTCGTCTTCCTGATCGCTATGAAGTTCATTTTGCTTTTGTCCCATCTGAGTAGCATGCAACAATCGACAATCGAACATGCTAGACTGAGTAGCATGCAGAGATTTCCGGGTTTATATATGCTATACTGACCAATCAATGAAATGAACTGGGCTTAATCAATGAAATGAACTTTCGCATGGGCTGCATTGACCAATCAGTGCAAGACATGTGAACGATGTACGTTGTACTGAAGGGATAATTTAACCAAGGGGATGTAAAATTAGTACGTTATTCTGAAATGTACTTTAAAGTGAGGTACGTTATTCTGAAACATTTTAGCATTAAAATACCTACGTTTGGGACGGGGATTTGAAATTTGTACGTTATTCTGAAATGTACGTTAAAGTGAGGTACGTTGTAACGGGGTTTTACTGTACCTTTAAATAAAGATTTCCGTCGAAATCGATCAACATTCACGCTTTGAAAACTACAATGAAGAACTAATAGAAGGCCTAATTTGCGTTATAAAACGAATTCTTGCGTTGATTATAATGAAAGGCCTTCTGTGGCTCATCTAAATGTTGTTAACAATCGTCACGAGTAAGCGCAACGATCGTTTATTCCGCCTATGCAACTAGCGTATTGTTGTGTGGAAAACAAAACAGAACTTGGGCCTCACGTCACTGTTAATTCAAATGTAATTCAATCAAAACCTAGGAATTTGGACGTGTCTATTGATTCAGTAGCAAAAAAGTATTTTGAAAATAAAGTACAAAGTCTTCCTCGAAATGCATTAACAAAATAAACAAAAGGAAAAAAAATAAAGAAAACAGCACACGTATTTTCCGCTGCGTTTGCTTTTCCTTTTTTCTTTCTTTTGCTCGAATTTTTCTCTTTCTTCCGACTTTCTTCTCTACCGTCCTCGCTCTTTTCCATTAGACCTCACCACCAAATCAATATTTAGTAAGAATGCTTGCAAGGATGACAACGATGATTTTCTTTTTTTATCTTTTACTCAAAGATGGTTGTACGACGAAATCTGTAAAAAAAATGCCTTTGTGAAAGGAAGACAATAACCCGGAACTCCTGCGATTTTGCTTCTGTAAGAAATTTAAAAATTCATATAGATAAATAAATATAAGATTGTTCAGGTGGGAGATATCTTCGTCGGCTCCAACCTCAAAATATCCCGGAAATCCTGTCTTTTATCTCACGTATGAATAAAAAAAATTGCGTTGACTTCCGTCTCTTTAGCTTTGCTGACCAAAGCCAGGAAAAAGTGAAGGCGAATAGCAAACAGAGGCTCAGGAGGCTGTCAAAACAAATCATTCGTTCTGATACACTAGGGAAACCATGGTTTATTTCAAATGGCTATTGGCAAAGGAAACATACGTGTAGCTTCAGAAAGTTCCTCCCAGGCTATGTTCATTGCCATTGACAACGATAAATAACCTCC
Source organism: Rhysida immarginata (assembly GCA_023313115.1). Lineage (NCBI taxonomy): Eukaryota > Metazoa > Arthropoda > Chilopoda > Scolopendromorpha > Scolopendridae > Rhysida > Rhysida immarginata. Next base: position 2,179,938 of record JAHWFO010062673.1, on the reverse strand, counting down.
AATTAGACGAAATAGATGCAAACAGTGGCGTTCGTTGGATGAAATGGATTTAAATTGGATGTTTCATTAGGAAATGCATATAACTAACTATTTTATAAAATCTTGTAGCCATCATGAAACAGAGTCGATGTAACTCGTGTCCATGAGGAGTGAATTTTTAGAATTGAAAAAAAAGGGATGACGCTATTTCTTTGATAAATTGCCTCTATGGTTTGATGTTTGACTAACGGAAGTAACATGACATTTTAAATTAATTTAATTTACTTAAATTTGACTTTTGTCATATATTAAGGTGTTTCATTTAATTTTAACCAATAAACCTTATTATTGTGAAAACAGGATCGAATTAATCCTTCTTGTATCCAAAGCCTGAGTTTGCTTAAGGATTCTGTAAACAAAACTTCTCGATAAAAACAAGTCTAAAGATCCTGGATATCTTCAGGCTGTCAGCCATAAATTATTTTCCCTATCGGTAAACCCATAAATCATTAGAGGTGCGAATGGTACTTTTGAAATTGACATCTGGTTTTGAAAAGTGAAAGGCCAAGCAAAGACCTTTGTCAGGATTTTAATGCCACTAATTGCTCATCGTCTGATCATTCAAAAGATTGATTTTTATTATCGGCACAAGGAATTTGTCATAAACAGTGTGTCAGGAAGTATCCCTTCACTTTATTTAAAGGGTGATACTGCTAGATATTTCAAACTTTTTGTAATTAGGCCTTTTATTATAGGTGCGTTAAAATACACTATTTATCATCTCCATCCTCTTTATGCAATGTCATTTCATTCATAACTTTTTATTGAAGATAGACTTAATACCAATTGTAGTGCATCGTCTAATTAGATTAACTCCATCGACTAAAGCAATACTTTAATGTAGTCCAGATTGAAAGAATAAAATGTCATGAAAAGCGCACACCAACACTTTGAATTAATAACTAGTATCGCACGGAAGCTAGTCTGCTGCTTTTATTTGACAAAATTAAAAATGCACTTCATGTATCTAAACAAATTTTAAAATAAAAACGACAATTCCAAGATAAATAACACTACAAACCACCGCTTAACACTGTAAATATACCACCACGAGAATGAACTCAAGGTGAGCAGTGACGTAGTCCATTTTAAAAAGAAAGGGATGGTCGAAAAGACCAATTACTCGTAGGATGAATACTGTCCTCTGGGATAGAAAGAAATATTTTTTGTTCTTTTAGGTGCTAAAATAAAATGATAAATTCACACCAAGTTAAAAGTTAAAAAAGTTGAAAGAAGTAAATTCGAACGGACTTTGTTAAAGCAAAAACTGGAGCAAGAATGTTCACCGACCCCTTTATTTCGACCATCTCTGTCTTTTAAAATGGACTGATCGCTGGTGACTTTGAGTTTATTCTCGAGGTGTATCCACGAATAACTGTTCAGACACCTCTCTCATCAGTTGGAATGAGTGAGTTTGTGAATGAAAATCAGAGGAAAACCATGAATATATAATAAAACACATCGAATGATAGTAGAATGACAACACGACGGGAATTGAGTGACTTGAGAGAGGAGTCATTGTGAATTGTCACATAGCCGATATGTCAATCCAAAATCAGCTAAGCCATCCAAAATCAACAGTCGCTGATGTGATATGCAAACGGCACGCTCTGGCTTTACCAGTGCATAAATCCCTGACCGGCTCCTTAAAGAGGGTTGTTCGCACAAACAGGCTAAAATCAGCACAGACTATCCGCGAAGAGTTCGAGAGAACTAGTACCACTGCCGTGAGCATTAATATCTTATGAAAAGAACCCCATGGCTCAATCCATGGAAGAGCTGCCGGACACAACAAACATCACAGGAGCAAATAAAGCTGCTCGTCTGACTTAATGCAAAGAGCATGTAAACTGGACAATGGAAGATGAATCGAAGTTCACCTGCTTCCAGTCCTATGCTAGAGTATGGAATGGAGACAGCTTGGAGACTACCTGTTACCAGAATGCGTTATTCCTACATCGAAATTTGGTGATGGTGATGGTGGTGGAGTGCTCGTGTGAGGTGTGTTCAGCTAGTTTGGATTTGGACCGCTGGTTGTTCGTGTAAACATGAAGGCCAATCAATAGCTGGATATTTTGGACAACCAAATGTTCTAGTACCCTATGGATTGGACGATTGTTACTATCAGGACGACAACACTCCTTGCCACAAAGCTGGATTGGTATGACGAAATGGATGTTCAACGACTACCCTGGCCTGCATAGAGCGCTGACCTGAACTCCTGACCGTGGATCACATGTGGAGCGAACTGATTGAGGGTTGAGGGCAAGGCGAACTCATCCAAAATCAACTGCTGAGCTCGATACTACTTTAGCGGAGGAATGGAGAAGGCAACGTTTTGTCAATCAGTGGATCTTTACTGTCCGTACTGCCGTGCAAATTCCTGCCTCTTCCACCGATGCACAATCGTTAGCATCCACAAAGTGTATAGATGATAATCTAGGCCAAAGACGGGCATACCAGATATTAGAGACAGTGTGTATATTGGTACATGTTTATTGGTATTGTGTCCGGACAATAATTGGTAGATTGTGTAACTGGCTGGCAATTATAGGCGGCTTCTCTGTAAAACCAATTCATTATTCAAAGCGTTGGTGTCCGCGATTGATGTCAACTTATTCTTTTTGCACTAACATAGCTTTATTTTTTATTTTTTATTTTTTTTGATAAATTTAGACTAATTAGTGATGAAAATAGGAAAGAATTTAGGCTAATTAGACTATGCTTTACGAACTCGGTAATTTGAATTAGGTCTGTAAATTCAATAGGATAAAATGACATTGCGTAAAGGGGATGGGAATAATAGTGTATTTAAATGAATCCTTTAAAAGACCCTAATTACGAAAGGTTTGAAAGACCTAATCAGATTGCTATTCGAATAAAGTGAATAGAAGAGTATTTCTGAACAGTCTGTTTATGGATTCAGAAAACTGACTCCATACTACTCAATTGCTTCCCTTTCTTACGGAGGGAAGTTCGAAAAGAACATACTTGCTTATTGAGGAATTTTAAAAAATATAATGCACCACAATTTATTTCTTTGAAAGCATGGAACATTTAACTTTGAAACTCAGACATCGCATTGCTACAACTGTCAGTTCTGCTGACTATTTTTCAAGAAGTCGCCTTCCGTTTCTTTGGCATTATGCCAACGTTCCGAAAGAGCGCGTATTCCCTCTCGATACCATGCATGGTCCTGCTCCCGCAACCATCCAACTCTAATTGGATCCCACGGAGTCGATTTTTAAAGGGCCAAATGCATGGAAGTCCGACTGGGCCAAATCGGAACTAGAAAGTACATGAAGCAACGCGGTAGTGCATGTAACGTGCATCACCGACTTACGCCATTTTAAGCACTGCTCGGGTCGTAGAAATAAATTGTGGTGCATTATTTTTGAATGTTCCTTATATTTTCAACCGTTTTTTCACTTAAGAGTTTTTATCTCTTTATATACAGGGTGATTCAAATCGTGTGTAAAACAATTTAAGGGGATATTATAGAGGTTAAGGTAAACACAAAAAGTTCTATTAACATTGGTCCAATTTTTATTTCTTTTCAAGTTACAAGAAATGTTCAAAGCAGCCTCCTTGAGCCTGAATGCAATGCAGACATTGCATCGTCGAATAAGTAACTCGTATACGTTTATCATTACCTCATGATCACGTCTAATTTCGTCAGCCGATGCTATTATTACTGTCGCATGGCTACCATGGTCCCCGGATCTAAACCCTCTTGACTTTTACGTATGGGGTCACATTGAAAGACTAGATGTATGCCACAACTGTTCAGGAAGTTGATGAGGTTTGGAGCCGTATTGACAATGCTTTCAGCGCACGAGTGCGCCAGTCGATGTTTCGTCGCCTCAAATGTGTATTCCATTTCCAAAAAATACGACGCCATTTTCGAATACGGAAATCAACTTTGAAATGTGAAATGATAACTTTAATGATATTTTCAGATTGTACGCAACATTTGAGAAATGTTTTGTTCTTGGTGTTTTTTCAATTGATCCAAACGTATGGGAGATAGAGGCAGCGAAAATGTTGTGTGTTTGAATTTAAAGATAAGGCAAAAAAAAAAGCAGAAATTGTTCATCGATTTAAACGAAAACAAAGGTTGACGGTGCATATTATACAGAGTGTTCTCGAATAACGTGTACAAACTTAGGGGGTGATAGAGGGATCAAATCTAAGCAACATTTCCCTCTTTCATTTTTTTCTCTGGGGCATTGTTTTTGAGATAAAAAATGTTGGACGTCGCGTAGACGTAATATGCCACTCAACCCGTGCTTCTGGAACATGTCAAAATCACGGTCAATCATGTAATAAAAAGAACAAAAACACATTGCATACATTACAATAATATGACTTGTTTTTTATGAAACATACAAATGTTTTACAATAAGTGCTCTAATTGACCAAGAAGGACATGGGTTTGAACATTTATTATAATACCTTTATGGTACACCCATTGTTTGGCATACTGTAAAAATGTTATACTCAAATAAAAACATTGTTGTCCATTTTAATCTATTGTGTTTAGGATAATTTTTATTTTTTGCATTTTCTTTAAATCCAAACACACTACACTTTCGCTGCCCCAATCTCCTAAACGGTTGGATCAATTTAAAAACACCAACAATAAAACATCTCTCAAATATTATGTACAATCTGAAAATAGGGGTTTCTATTGCACATTTCAAAGTTGACTTCCATATCCGAAAATGGCCTCGGTTTTTTTTGGAAATGGAATACACACAAAAGCCCTGACATAAAAGTACAAAAATTCTTCCATTGAAAGTACTCTGTCAGATTTGTATTTTAGAGGTTGGTTATTGGTTCAATTAAACGCTTTATGAAAAGCAAAATAAATAAATAAATGAACGCATACCTATAACTGCTACTGTTCTGAAAATTGTAGCCATGTCTTTTAACTCTGAGACACATGATCAGCTTACAAAAACAACAAATAATTGCTTTTAAATATTCAGTTTGGCAAATTTTCTCCGCAGCTCATTGTTTGCAGTGTGAGTTGTTAATTCGCCATTTTAGCAGATTATTATAGCTGTCATCTATAAGAATGTCATAAAATTCGGCATACAATGTAGGAAACTTCAAATTTGCAGAGATCACAATGTTTCTTTTATAAACGGCTGAGAAAAACATATGGGGCAACCTTCGTAGCTTGGAAGATCCAAAAGATTGTTAGTACAGTCGATTCTATAATCATGATACCCGGCAAAAATTTATATAGACTTTAGTTAATATAGTCATTATCGATAAGATTACTTGCTCTGCATTTCTAACTCTATATATGCATGAGCTGGCCCGATGGACGAGAGCGCTGGGGCCTAGGCTTTCATTTCTCGAATCCGTCAGGTCGCGGGTTCGTATCCCGCCATAGGCATGGATATTTGTTTGTGTCCCCGGAATGCGTAAAATATAATAGCCATGTTGGATTTTCTGGATAGTGTAAAGATATTAGTCATGTGAATGGACGCAAAATGAGCTAGCTATTGACGCTAACGAGGCAAGCATCTATATGTGCTTATATAACGGTGGTTATTCACAGTCCACTTTTAAGATGATATTACGGCTACGATACCTATCGGAATGCCGTGAAAATCATCACACAAACGTGGAACTTTTGTTTACAGCATACAAAAATACATTTTTCACGATTATAGGATAAGAGAAAAATGCGATATTTTACTTTCTAAACAACTCTTATTATTATTATTATTATTATTATTATTATTATTATTATTATTATTATTATTGTTATTATTCGATATGAACAGCTCATGATTAAAAGACGTA
>JAHWFO010062673.1:2098579-2173979 GCA_023313115.1 Rhysida immarginata | reverse complement strand
TTATTGTTATTATTCGATATGAACAGCTCATGATTAAAAGACGTAATTAAAGTTTTCTATTGGAAATTAGAATCTTTCTAATGAAAAAATTGCAATCCTCGAGAATATTGCTGAGATGATATTACACTAATATTCTCAAGTACCGTAAATTCAGGCATTTAAGGCAAAAAAAAATAATAAATTTGGATTATTAAAGATTTCTATTTAATGTGTAGTACACTTGAATATTCTCCTTTACGAAATCGAGAATCAGGAATTCTCATCTAATATTGAAAGCCTAGCGAGCATTATGAAAATTAATTAAAAATTCGTTTCCGAAATTATTAATTTTATACACCGTAAGGAATATTCCTAAAAAAGTTCTAAGAAGGAATAAAATTTTTTTATCATTTTAAAAATATTTACGTACTTGCGTTAGAATTGAAAAATTCAATTTTTCAACATTATTCGGAATTGCAATTTCATTTTCATTATGCATTCCTTTAATGGCATGATAACATTTTAGCGTTTGTTGATATCCATTTTGTTCGTTTATGACATTTTCACTTTCATGTTTTTCAGAATGTTTATATGAATATTCATCTTTCCACCACCGATGTTTATATGAATATTCAGAGATGAGAAGATAAGTTGACATCTTTCTCATTTTTAATCCTATGAAATAATTAAAACTACTTGCTTCGTCTTTGTATATTTTAAAGAGACAGGAAAACCAGTTTGAAATCATGAATTTTGTGGCTGTATGAGAGTAAGTACGGCCCGGATGGTGTGAATTAAAGTTGATATAAATACCATTAAAAATTGATTCGTGGAACTTTCAATGAATTCTAAAAATTTAGCTTCCCCTCCCCCCCTTCTTTTTTACTATGTAGATATGAGATTATACAGGGTGAAACATAAAGGTTCGTCACATTTCATTCGTAAATAGCTCGGCAACCATTGGTCGTAGGTCAATGAACCGCACACCATTTGAAAGATGGGAACGTCAAGTTTTTGTTCAATGCTTGTAGAGGTCTCTAGAGTGCATCTGGAAGACGTAGGGAGGTCCCGTCAGTTACTGTCAAGATGGCGAACGCACAACACAAAGCCTTTTTGTGGACACCTGGGACCTCAGACCTCACTGTTGTGACTTCTTTTTGTGGGGATACGTAAAAGACTGTGTTCTTGTGCCCCCTTTCCGGCAAATCTGGAGGAGCTAAAAACTCGAATAACAGCCGCCATTCATGAAGTGACTCCAGATATGCTTCAGCAGGTATGGGAGGAATTTGATTATCGGCTAGATGTGCCGTGCAGCAGGAGGAGGACACTTATAAACAAACTTAAGATTATTACAACATTTCAATATGTCGCCCATCTCTGTATCTTTATTTTTTTAAAAATATAGATTTTTGAAATGTCATGAACTTTTCTGTTATACCCTGTACATTGTTTCAGGTTTTAAGCTTTATTTTCTTTTATTTTTCCCGATCAGTGCCGTTTAAAAAAATTTCTTTTAATATATGAGAGATAAAATCCTCGAGAAGGGCTCTTCATCATTTGAGAACATATTCTGAAAAATATTGGACATCTTCCGTGACCTTTTCCTATTCTAGTGGAGGAGAATGGTTCAACTACTTTATTTATAACATTGTCTAGTTCTAATATATCTAGAAGCAATGTGAATAACGAATTCTATGGAAAAATGAAAACAGAACGAAGTAATAGTCTCTCTTCTATCTAAATCCTATTATGGATCTAGTATTGCTGATAAATGCAATAAAGGAAAATACGTTTCTGGTTTAGCAATACCAGAAAAATTAGTTTTAATTTTGCTGACGCGTTTCGTAAAACTTAGCATTAGAATGGCGACAACAATTTTAAGAGAATGATGCAGGAGGACTAAAAAACCACGCCAGAGAAAAGATTTACGACCTCCACTTTAGCATCCATTATTTTCAATAAATTATGTAAACAAAACAAAGGAGAAGCTAATGATTTACATTTGAGGGGGCACTTTTTTCACCCTCTCTCAAATTTGTTCGATGACTGATCTGCTTCTAATGGCACTTTAAATATAAGACAGGATTAACTTTTCATAGATGAGATTCAGCCCATAGAAATTCATCCCGACCGCTTTGCATATGGAGACTGGTGGCTGCTCCGAGATAAAGAGCTTACATCTTGGGAGTAATGATTGGAAATAATATTTTTGGACAAAGAATCTGGTTCAAATTACAAAATACAGCATGGTTATAATTTAAGTTACACTATTCAGACCCCTCTAGAGCCCGTTCTGCTGATCGGATTTTGATGGAATTGGAATATACGTTACATAGACTATGGGGAAGAGATTTTTGCAATAAAAAAATTAGTTCAAATTTCGACCACAAGCTGAAAAAGTCGAATAATGGAGTAAAGAAGTGGCGAAAAAGGTGAAAAAGTGGCGCATAAAGAACAAGAAACGCAAATTAGAAACACAAAAACTCATTTATTCACAACATTTGTTCAATGCATGCCATTTGTCTCAATCACTTGTTTAATTCGCGGTAAAGCGAGTTCAATAGCAGCGCGAAGGGTTTCTTGAGGAATTGCAGTAATTTACTTAAGCGCTTTTTACATGGCATGTTATGCTTGATTTCAATTTATGCTCGATTTCAATTTATGCTTGATTTTTACATTTGGGTGACTTACGGTGGAAATCATGAAAATTTGGCAAAACCTGTGCACGTCTGTTTGCTTCCTTCATAGACACTTGAACGAGGAAGCCAGGCAATCTTGAAACTTCTCGAAATTACCCGATCATCTCCAAAGTGGGCACGAAGCAGTTCCTTCACTTGTCGAGCCACATGGGATGTTGCACCATTTTGCAATGGAACACCTTTTAGGGATTTGAGGACTGTTTTCCTCAAAGAAAAAGGGACCAGGAATGAAACTACCAGTAAAACCACACCATACAGTAATGAAATCAGAATGCAGAAGCTGTTTATGCACAACAGTTCTTGTGCATTACACCAGATGCGACAGTCAGAGGATTCATTAGTCCATCTAGGGTAAAATGCGCCTCGTCTGACTACAAAATGTTTCAAGGCCATGAACTGTCAATGGATATTCTGGCCAAACACCTGCAAGTAAAGTCAGTATGTTGACCTGGTTCTTGAAGGAACGCTTTTGAACTAAATACCTTACATGGATTCCATTTTAAATTGCATCTCAGAACCTTTCGTACCGTAGACCAAGGGAGGGACAACACACGTGACACTGCTCGAGCACTTGTTGAAGAATATTGGGAATCGGACGCTTTCTCAAACACAGCAACAGCGATTTCATTTGAAATCCGTTTCTGTCTTTCTCCTCTCAGCACATCCAACTCCCCAGTCCCTTCAAATTTAGTAATCATCTTTTTCAAACCATTACTTGTCTTAGGCTCTTTTCGCAAGTCTTTCAAGCATCGAAATTCTCGCAGTATAACAGAACCATTACTACAGTTATGATAAAACAACTTGACCAGTAAAACTCGATCTTTCTTTTGTAAAAGCATCGTGAAGAAATTTTAACGCGTTTTAAAACCTTCCTAATTGGCTTAGTGCCCTTTCTTGCATGATAAGCGCCACCTAATTATCGAAATTTGAACTAATTTTATATTGCAAAAATCTCGTCGCCGTGGCATATGTATAAACATATATTCCAAGTTTCATCAAATCCGATCAGAGCAGGCTCTAGAGGGGTCTGACTATGAAACTTAAATTATAAACATCCCGTATAATAACATATTTTCCTTCTCTTCTATTTAACTCGATAAAATTATTCTGCGCAAACAAACAATTTTAAACAATTTTTGTTTACTATTAATGAAGGTGAAAACATTCCATCAAAGTTAACTACCATATATTAAATCTAATATTGGTAATAAGTAGAAATGTGTGAATAGCGTTTTTGAGCTGAGATTAATATACGACAAATTTGCACAAAAATACAATTAAAAGTCGACTTACGTGGTGGTTTTATGCTCTTTAGAAGAGCATGTTAATTACAAATAATTAAGAAATAGGAAATTGTAAGGATTAAAGGTAAAATTAGTGAAGTATTTCCTTTCTTTATTGCTTATATGATAAAATTTACACATTATTATAATACTACTATGCTTAAGGTGACACAAAGGGGACACGAATAAAAGTGCCTTGTTCTTTTGAATAACGATCTTATTAAGTTTTTAAAAATTAAGTTGTAACTAATTGAATTCTAGGCTTGAGCAATTCACGATATCTTTTATATTTCTGTAATAAATATTGACATTTTCATTTGCCTTTTTGGTTCGCTAAGAACAAAATGATTTAAACTTTCTTGAAAGATATTTTTTACACTAATTATTGGCACCACAAACTCTGATTAATTATCACTGGAATTAAAAAAAACTAATCAAGAACTTTTGGACTTCTTTCAAAAGATTTACTTCAGTTTTCTAAAGCGGAGATGGTATGTAGTGGCATGATCTTCTATCGAGAAAGGGAAGAATGAAATGTTGACAGCGAGAGATTATCCCGTGCGACAAACGAGAACCCGGAAGAGCATTAAAATTAAAAAATTAAAAATATTCCCCACCTTGAAATGTTCGGAAGAGGATGCATTTGAGCTGTCAAGTGGATGCAACCTAATGGGAACGATTCATGGAAGTCGACCAACGGTGAACAAACTTAATTAACCTATCAACCCCAGGTGGTTATCAACGAAACGCAAAAGAGTGAATTAAAAATTTATTCTAATATTAACTTCCTTACCATGTACTCACGCACGTTCATTTAACTTTGAATGACGGAGCAAGAGATAAAGGGTGAAAAAGAAATAACTATGAAAAGATCGAGATGAGCAAAGGTTTTAATATTCCGTGCTTTTGGCGTATTCTCTCATAAATAAATAAAATTTTCTACAAGGTTTTTCAGACCTTTAGGGTCAAAATTCTATAGATGGTAGAGGACTGTAAACTGAATATTTTCAGATAGGGAACAGATGGTTGGAAATGCATCTTACAGACTCTACGTGATCTTAAATGATTAATACGTGTGAGGAAGATTTTGCAAACTGCTTTCATTTTCAGAGCAAACAATTACTGTTGCGTTGACGTTTCGTACCGCTAGCTTGTAAAACGATCGCCTGTTATTTTCTGTTTACAGTTTTTGCCATGTTGTAAAGATGGCGCGTCACTCGAAACATGTTCTTGCAGACATGCATTTAATGTACGGTGCAGCAATATGTAATGCCTGGAAAGCCAAACGGGTGCACAAAGAAAGGTTTCTTAACAAGTGTTATCAATTGGAAGTTATTTCTTGCCGTGGATAGGAGCTTACGATAAACTGGATCGTTCAAGCCAAAGATGCTAAACAAAGAATTGTTGTCACATCAGACTTTGATGACATGGTGTTAGATGTACGGTAAACATCAATTTGCTTGCCCGTCAACTTGCCCATTAAATGCATGAAAAGTAAATTGTTGTTTGCTCTGAAAACGAAAACAACTTACAAACCGTTCATCAAAACTTATTAGTCGTTCAAAATCTCGTTGTGCTTAAAATATGCTTTTCCGACTATCGGTTCTCTATCTCTGCAATCTATAGGTTTTGACCCTTTCTAAGCTTGAGGCCCCTGTATAAAAAAACTCGATATCTCTTCATTATGGCATCAATGCATACATTATTAATTTTTAATTGAAATATCTGTGCAATTATGCAATAGTAGTAATCTGACAAGCGAATTAAATGTCTGCTGTTTTCGCAAAATTTCGCAAATAGGATTTAACAACAGGTGACCATTCGAGTCCCTTGATCTCTGCTACAAAGTGCAAATTTTGTTTAAAACGAGAAGCGAGATAACCTGGTTCTACGACTCTCCATTCCAGTTGATTCATGCCAACGGAAAGACTAGAATATGGCATCATTCTAACTGCCAGAGGAAACAGTGGATCCTAAAAAGGAGTGAATTGCTCAAGCCGGTGGAGGTGGTGATATACTCTGGGAGTGTTTTCTTTGAAGGCCTTTTTACAATCTTAAAACGACTGTAGGAAACAAATAATAAGCAGAGTGATACGGTAAATCAATTATTAAGCATTAGGCGTTTCGGTATTGCATCATCATCGGAGGCAAAGCAGGTATAGAAATGAAGTAAATTTATACACAAGAGGACCAAAGAGTCCACCAATCATATAGGACATCTCAATTTTATGGTGATTAACAAAAAAAAAAAAAGATTCATAAACAGATGAATCGCGGACCTACCGGAGTTGGTGATGCAATCGTGATATCTTGCCAAAGTCGTTGAGAAATTCAATGTTTTAATCTCCTTCGAAGAACTTTGGTTTTTTAATAATTTGACATAGTCCATTTGGAGTTGTCTCCTTATTTCCATTTCCTCATGTATGCTCATCTCATGTGTCTCATCTGCTTTACTTTTCCTTTCCATAATATTTTCATCATTCGTTGATTTCGTATAGATCGTGCGTGTTTTGATCAAATGTCGACAAAGGCGGACTTGCCGTCATTATTAACCCAAGATTGTTGGTGTTCTTGGGGTCTCTCATGAAATCTGTGAACTGTGGACCCGATATAATAGGAATGACAGTCCGAACAAGTGAGTTTGTAAACTTCGGAACATTTGTACGTATCCAGTTTATTATCACTTTTGCCTTAGGTACAGACGAATCGGTTGGCAATTCGATGGCTCCCGAGCCCAATATAGGTAAAGGTGTTGAGGTTCGTTAATCTTCATGTCTGGTCACATGGACTTTGTAGTGCTCTTCTTACCTCACCGAGAATGGACCGGGTTACTGTCTCCGGGAAGCTGTTGGATCTGGCCAGCTCGAACGTGGTGGCAATTTCTCTCTTCCTGGCATCTCTGGATATTTCGTAGGTCAGGCTCGTCTGGAGAAGCCACGGCTAATTCTTATATGATTGGTGGACCCTTTGCTCCTGTTGTATATAAATTTCGTTGTGTATAACTTCACCTTTGTAGCGGTTTTGCCTCCGATGATGGTGCAATACCGAAACGCATATGGCTTAATAATTAGTTTACTGTAATGAAATCTTAAAATGCTCAACGTTATTTGCATTAGTATCAAGCAAGCTCACTTTATATGTCCATCGTTTATCTTGGTTGAGAGGCCTCTTTCGTTATAAAAGGTATAAATTGTCACAAACATGGTCGGAAGAGCATAATAGTGACTTCCAAATATTACATTAGCTCTCATGATTCTCGAATCTTAATCCCAGGAAGCACAAAATTGAAAGCGCTGTTCGAGGCAAAGAACTTCTTTCAGCGACTATATGCGAATTATCGCAACTTCCTGGCCAAAAATACAGAACTTGGGGAACTTTTTCAGAACCTTCTTTCTTCCATGCCACTCGAATGAAGGTAAAGTTGAAGGTAAAAACAGTTCCAAAGCATTATTAGGCAGATGCTTTTAATAATTTAGTCTGTTTGTATACACCGGGTGGTTATAATTAAAGTTTCCCATTTCTGCACGGTCTACAGACCGCGTTAATGCGCGGAGAGTGAAGAAACTTTGTGTATAGGCTATGCAGAGCATGGGGAGGAGAATCCCAACAGAGAATTTATTCGTGCATATGGTTGCCACATTAAAGATTTAAACCTCTTAAGAAATTTTCAGTAAATGAATAAAAAGCCAGCTTTTGTTTTCAAAATAAATTGAGAAAACAATTTAAAAAACTAAGATAATACCATTAAATCTGAAGCTTCAGTTCCTGAGATCTTAAAATTGTTCAAATGTTTAAAAATTCCTTTAGAGAATAGAGGGAACTTTGACATTTTCAATATTTGTTTTCAAAATTCGCTTACGAGACTTTTCTGGTTCAACCACTTTGTCTAGTTTATTTAAATTAATGTAATATTTTACAGAAGGCTAATTCAACCTCTAGGGATTAAACTCTGTTCGTGGAAACTCATATTTAAACAAAAAACCCTTTGAATTCACTGCAGCTTAATCTTTTAATTCTACTCATTATAAGCCATGTTAATGACTATCCCAGTATACTGCTTCATATAGAGTATTTCATAACTCAGAGGGTTCTCCAAGGAGACGAAACTTAGCATACGGGTCTTGTCAAATGTTCCGAGCATTTGAATATACCGCGCAAATCAATAGCCCTATGAAATTATGCCATTAGATGCTTGTACCTTTTTAATCGTCAATCTATCAATTGGCATCTTTATAAGTGTTTGCATTTGTTTCCTGTTGTTTTCTTCACACCATGTTCACGTGTGACTGAGAATATCAAAATGGTGGATGTAAACGAGCAAAGAATCCTGATTAAATTATGCCTGAAACTCAACAACCGAATGCCAAACGAACCTTCCAGTAAGCCGTTCATCAGGCAAGAAAAGATATGAGTGATTTAAGCGCGAGGAATTCGTAGTACCATTTGATGTTCGAAAAATTTTGCATAAGTAATTTATCAGGCTGCTGAAGATTAGTTTTACTGTGGGAGTTTGATAAGACTGTAAATATCAGACGCAACGGTCTGATTGAGGAAAAAAAAAAAAAAAAGAGTCCGATTGTTGCACTATGATAAAAAGCCATTGTACTGACCACTATTTTTCTTCCTGTCTACTCACTGTGTCCTTACAATTTGTTACGTGTTTTTATTCCATTGAAGGGATCCAAGCTGAATCGCAGCAGGTCTAAACGAAGCTCCAGCCGGCAAAAGCTGCGTCAAAAATGGAAAAAAAAATCTCTGGGATCATTGTATACAATGGATCTCTAGGTGACTACTTCGAACGTGACAATGAAAATTAGTAACTAAATTAAGTAGTCATATTTTTACGAACAAATGCTACGAAGTTTTGGATTAATTCCAAATGGTGAATTAAATAATTTAATTTTTGAATTCACGACCTTCACGATTGACCATTCAAACACTGAGGAAAGTGCTACAGTCTGTTCTCCAAACACACATGGCAGCCAACGAAGAAATTCAGCAGGTTTTGAACCCTCTTTCATCAGAAATTTGATAGTGCTATATAAATGGAGTGATTAAGCGGACAGGAGTGTATGTCTGCTATGTGAGATACACATGGTGTCCTGGTGGATGTACTGTAGTAAATGTGCATCCACTGTTCATCAGCATTTCAATGCTGACGTTCTTTTATTTCGGTGAGATTTGGTTACTTTAAATGCTTGATCGAAGCATGATGAAAGGGTCTAATGGAAATCGACATTCTGCAACATAGTTGGAGAAAATTTTTAAATGTCTTTTTACCATTATAAAAAGCTGTCTATCATTATACCACAAAATGTATTATTTTAATAGCGTGTCCAAAACCGTTAATGAAATTTTCTAGAGATGATAAATTTGTTTTTTAATAAATTCAGACTATTTTTTATTTATTGTCTTTGTTTTCCTATAAGTATTTTATTCAATTTTATGCTATACACTGTTATGTGACATACTAAAGTGCACATATGGGTGAAGTGTGTTCAAAATGTTACAGTTTATCATATGCACTTGGAATATAAAATTCGCTAGGCCATTTAATTCAGTATTTTTCGACATCTACATTAAGCCACAAATAAATATATCACCAGGAGTGATTTGTCCGGTCATTTTTTATAGCTTCTCGCTTTTTTGTATATTAAAAAAAACGAAAAATTGCGAAACCGAGCAATCCATCCAAAAGAATGAATTTTTCATTTTTAAGGCCCTAAAGGCATACTTTGCTAAAAATATCAGAATATGGATTCATTTTGCATCATGACAAAGCACTCACTCGTATCTCGAATGTAACCATTATATTTTTTGCTCCAAAAAATAACTTCCTTCTGTTTCCAATCACCTTTTCCCGAAGTAGCAATATGCGACTTCTGGCTGCTTCCCAGCACTATAAAAATCCTGAAAGGAAAGCAATTTTTCTGACGATAGACGTGATTTAGAAAACCACGACAGAGCGCCAAAGGCGATTCCAGCGGCGCTTATGGAAGTGCGAGTGAATTGGAATTAGCGGGTGAAGAGACTGAAACGAACAACGACGAAGAATCAGAATTTTATTCATCCCAATATACTATTGAATGTAACATTTTTTGAACACACATTTTTATAGATTTTATTCATATTGAGATTTCATTGTCAAATAACTCATATAAATGGTAATAACAACCTTACATTTTACATATAGCCGGACGATAGCATTTCGTTTGCTTACTTAGATTATTTTTTAGCAAATTTGTTTAGAGTGAACTGGAGTTTTTGTTTTGCATACTTAAATTGTGGTTTCATGATATCTCTTTTAATTATAGAATTTAAAAAAAAACCCGCTGATATTGAAAAATCCAATTTGCTTGAAACCTCATAACAGGTATTTAATTTAGTCTAAAGATTTAAGAAAAATGTTTGTGAAAAGTCAACGACCCTTCGTGATTGATCACAACTCCTTGTAATTTAATCAAAGAAGAATTTGAAGTTACTCGTCTACAAAAAAATTTTGTTTATGCAATAAGTTATTCACCTTTAGTCTCCCGAGATTTCTTGGAGATCTCGCACAGGATTCTCGTATAGACGAAGACGATGATGAGTAATGGCACCCCGTACATGGCCAGCATGCAGAAGATGTTGTAGATGAGCTCGTGCACGTGGGAGGGAAACGAATTGAAAGTGACGCACTGCTCGAAAAACGGATACACCGGGTGACGTTGAACATGGAACACGACGCTCTGTAACGAAAGAAGAGAGGGAAAATTATAAAAATTTAAGTCAAAAAGAACAACATGATGCGCTTTTGTCCTGCCTAATTAGAATACGTTTCTATTTTTTTTACTGCCTCTCTTTCTCGTTGTCGATTTGGTCTTTGTTAATTGGCAACTTTAAGACGATGACAGTCTTTTCCAAAATTTGACAATTTGTTTCGTTATCATTTTTTATTGTATCTTTTTAAAAAGATAACCCCCTTAAAGGCTTGTATCGCTTGTCTGTTTTTAGAAAGAAAGGAATAAAGAACAAGAAACATTTCTCCTTTTTATCTGCTAAAAACAGGCGTATTCCTCATCGTTTAATTTAATAAAAAGGGAACTTTAAAAAATCGTCAAAATCATGAAAAATTTATATTATAAATAGTTTTCTTCCAATAATTACAGTAATTTTTTTTTCATCATCCTGGTGCATGACATTATTGTATGAAGACAAATTGAAACACAGACGGTAACTATTTTTTATAATTATACGATGAACGGATATTTATAGGAGAAAAGGACGAGACACAAAAACCCTGGAATACAATAAATAATAGTTATTAAATAAAAATGAAAAAAAAAATAATAATTAACAATTAACAAAATAATTATTATTTTATTTTTCATTCTTATTTAATAACTATTATTAATTATACAATGACAAATAGTTACTTTCAATTAGTTGTGTTTCAATTTGTCTCTATTTCGTTTATACACAGTTTATTTCATTTTGTTCATAAATTGACGTATGGCCTCATTGAAAAAAGCGTTATCTTTAAAAAACAAAACTACTATTTTTTTAATGTAAAAATGGCATTTTCTCTGTCAATGGAATACACGTAAAAATGTCAGCAAAGAGGTTTAAAGAGTTATTTAAAGATGTATGCTAGAAAAAATGGATTAATAGTTCTTCTTTTATTCTAAGTAACTAAGCGAAAGAGAAACATAATTTCTCTGGAGAAGTTTCAAAAGACAATCTTTCAGTTTTCCTACTTAGGTACAAACAAAAAAAAGATTCTTTTTCATATAAATCCCCACTTATTTCACAACTGACTTCTATACTGTTCATAAAATATAAAAATTAATAATGGAAACTTGGCATACTATCGCAATTTAAGACTTCAGTTTAGAGACACATTTATAAATTTTGTCTCATATTAATTCAAAAGTCTGTTAAAAAAAAAAGGAGTATACTGTTTAAAATGGAGTAAGCCCGTCATGTGATATTTAGCGTAAGCGTGTAAAACTTTCAATTCTATTCAAGACGTAGACAACAGAATTATTCCGACCAGACGTAGCCAAAATTTACGCGTGTGTCGCCAGAATCAATAAATCAGGGATCGGTATAAAAACGAAAATTCCCCTTATTCTGCCGCATTTATCGTGTCAGATCGCTTCGTGAAATTTTCGCTTCGAACGATATCGCAATATCATGATTTTCCTTACTCAATGGTGTGAAAATTATTGGCAGCTCATTACGCGTCAGACACAGCGGGTGTAGCAAAAAAACCATTGTAGTGCCACGAAATGTTATTTCCGATTCCAGGATACAGAAAGTATAGTCAAACTGTAAGATCTAAGAGTCCTGAGTGAAGTGATCGATTAACAAAAAAGGGAAGTAACAAACTAAATTAACTAAAAAAAAGTAAAATATTTTATTGCATATTAGGAAAACCTACCATGCAAAGAAATAACAAAAGACGCTTAGTTCGCCATTATGGAATGAACTTTTATTTAACTTCACTTGTTTGTGTGTTGTGTGCAAATTTTGTAATCAATATTTAGCCCACTTCCTGACTACCTACAGCTCTGTAACTTACCCCAACGGCGTCTTATCGATGACAATGCGTGTTTCAATCGTTAGTTTTAATAAGTCTTTAATTTATTCGTAAATAATTTAACATTTAAGTTTAATATGTACACTGTGCAATCATGACGTAATGACTGTCTGTATTGTTGTTTGTTATCGCTATTAATTGTTGTATGGAATTGCTGTTAATTTGATCATCAATGCTAGCAAAATTTGTTGATGGCAACGTCATTGTAGAGAGGATTGTTTACGATTAGTCAACGTAATACATTGTAAACGCTTTCCCGAGATGCAGATACAGCCAACTGGATACACTTCCAAGTTGTATTTTTTTTTGGTTTTGTAGTTATCATATAAAATCATGTTGGGGTTTTTTCAAAAAATAAAGACTAAAAAGAAGAAAAGAAAAAAAAATAAAACAACATCTTTTTAAGCACACACTTTCAACTTAATAAAGTTCAGTCAACAGTAAAAAATATAATTTAAAAAAAGGTAAAAGTAAAAATTAAAATTCTAAAAAGGAAATACTAGTAGATAATAAAATAAACGCGCCACCACACGTTTACCTTTTTTAAAAATTATATTATTTACTTCACTTTTTAAGGTGCAATTGTGTGCTTAAAAAGTTTTTACATGTTTTTATTTTTATAATAGTTCTATCAAAAGACGATCGTTGCCTGTTGCTGACAGCCTGGTGAAGCAAGCGCAAAATGCAACTCCTTCAGTGCCATCTTTTCAGAGCAACACAATGCCGGTTGTCGATTCAAACTATTCGCTGTCATCTTCAACGTGATGGCCTTTATTAAAGGAAAGCAAGTTTGTGAGTTCCTTTAATCGCACAATATCGTGGCGAGAGGTACGATTGAAGCCGTCAAGATTCAATCTATTATGTTCTTGTAAGCAGAACATTGCAATCTACATAGCAGGCGAGTTCTTATATGGAGGGAAAGTGGCATACATGATATAGCAGCTTTTGCGCAGATAGCTTATTATGGCGAAAGTAGATTCATGATTTGGGCGACATTAATATAACGTGGTCTTAGGGATCTCTGCGCCAAGATATAGACACAAGATTTTAAGACCTAAATATTTTAGACGAGATCCTAAGATTCATGCCCAAATCATCTTTTCGTATCTTTTCATGAACAATATAGCTCGGCTTCGTAGAGCTCCGCTGCTGGATGTTGCTTCAAGAGGAGGGGATCAAGCGATGCAGTATCCGGTTTTCTGTCCTGACGAAAATCCGGTCTATTGTACCTAGTACGCATTCGGCCCGAAGATTACCAGCTAATGGTATCACCGCTAATTGAATTGGAATCTGCCTTCAGTAGGGAGCGGTGAGCATAATCCCAGACCCTCACCTCATCAATTCCGCAGCATTACGTCATACTGGTTTGGAGAGGTCTTAGCTGTTGGTCAGTATTGCACATCTATACTTTTAGTGATAATGTTTATTAAAATTTCATTAATGTGTTTTAACTAACCATTTGAAATATACCAATGTATATCGCATAAAATGTTTTACGTTTATCAGCTCGATTGCGCATACTTTCTTGTTTCTTTCTTGCTTCCCATAATTATTGAAACAATACTTACCGCTACTGTCTAAATGAACCGCTTCGGAACTTTCAGCAAGCAAAAATTATTTTTGGATCATTCAAATTTGCATTTCATAAGGGCCTCAAGAATTCTATGATGATGGCTATTCTTTAAATTATTTTCAATAAGATTGAGGGAAATTTTGCTTCAAGTTGGGAGGATTTGAGAGAGTTGAAACTGCAATAAAAATTCGGTTCTCCGAAAACTCTTAAAATATTCTTTTTGAGAAGCAGTTCGAAAGCATTTTGAAATTTAAAAGATTTAATCAAAATATATTAATAACTTATTTTCTTCATTTGAATTACTCCATCTCAAAGTTTAAAAATGAATACGGACAGTTTGGTGGAAGAGTATTTAAAAAGCTTTTTCCTTCTATCAACCTTTGAAAGATTTCTCTGTAATGACCAGTGTTAAAATAAAAGATGGAAAACTCTCTCACAGTCAAAGCCATACGTATATTGATTTGCTTGTTCTTTTATAAGCTAAGAGTTTGTCGATGAAACACAATTTCAGGTTTATCGATATTAAATCTGTTTTATAATCTTAAATTATTATTTCATTTATATAACTGGAAAATAGGTCTTGGAGGATATTTTCATACCATACTTTCGGATATAAATAATTAAATATAGAAAGATAGTAAAGAAAATTTCATGGGCTGAAATGGAATCGGGGATCTGGTTACCGTCGCGATGTCATAACCACAAAGTCATCATGGACATTGATGCTGTCGCTATCAAACATATCCTATGTGCATTGGCTACAGCGCGGCTTTTTGTTCGCAAGCCAGAACTATCTTTACTATTAACTGGAGAATGGATCTAGGTGGATTTTTCCACACCATAATTCCTGATATTAATTATTAAATAGAGAAGAACAGTAAAAGAAAATTTCCACGGCCTGGTAAGCTAATTCCTCTACGCAGGATCTACATTACTATGAAGTTTGGACTAAAATGTGCTAATAGAGTTAGAGTTGTGGGGGTACAAGTTACGTGGTCTTTAGAACTAGAAAAGAAATAAAAGATTAATAAATGAAAGGTCTTAAGAGGATTTTTTCTCGCCAAACTTCAGATGTTGAAATTATCGATGAACAAGTTAAGAGGAAAAAGGTTTTATCAAACCAAGCTTTTATAATGTTTTATTTAGTGGCAACAATACAGCTTAATTTTGCAACAATAAACAATAAACATTTACCTCTCGCCATAACGAAATGTCCAATTGTTGCAACAATCAATTCGTAGTAATGAGTTAGTACCATTAGAACACGAACCAATGAATCGATTTGAAAAGTTTTTTCTTTATCATAAACTGTCATCGATTCTGCATAAGTGTGTCAAATTGCAGCTCCCTAGCTTGTCGGAAAGTTGGTTTAATATTGATTACAAGATTTGACCTAAACAAACTAACACAGCAAAGTTATAAAAAGCTTATAAAAATAGGAAAGAAAATTCACCGTGCAGACGCGACAACCAATTGCGCCACTGTGGACATGGAAGTATTAACGCTGTCTACATGTCCTTAGGGCTGGTTGGAGCAATACCCAGTTCGCAGGCTGGTTGGCGTGTCTGCACGGTGAGCAGAAGGTTCCTGGTTCGAACCTAGGCTGTGAATTTTCCTTTCCTATTTTTCATCGAAGAAATAAAAACTTGATGCACAATTTACTAATTGCAACTCTTAATATTAAACGAGTGAAAGTTTTTCTATTACTTATTTTATTTCTGAGTTCTGAAGTTTGTAATTCACCTTGGAGGAACGTTTTCTTTATTTTTTCTTACTTTATTTCTGAATACGTGTTCAGTACACGTATAAAAACATAAAAAATAAATGGAAAAGAATGAAAGAGCCGGTCTTATTCCTTGTTTATGTTCTGAATGGCCCTTCTTGTGGCTAATATAGAACTGTGCTTTTTTTTTATCCCATTTTTACCACGATCGCAAATGGAACCGGACCGATCGAAAGGTGGTGAAAAGCCTGACAATTTCCTCAGGAACCAAATCCTCGTATATGACATGCTCCCTATTGTTTTTCGCTCTATTTCCAGTTCCCCTTCGTGTCGTAACCAATAGGAAGTTAATTAAGGTCGACCCTCCAAACTCGTCCACCATTGAGATGTAATAAAACCGAAAGAGATGCCTCAGTCGTCTGCCAACTATCGAAATAACACGGACGAGGTAGCTTAAAATCTCCTCCTATATCGACAGGTTAAATATAAATCTTCCCTTATTTTATGAAGCACATAACTTTTAACGAGGGGGAATAAATGTCAAGTTGAAGAACGATTTTAACAAGCGATCTACGCTGGAGTGTATTGACACCTTCATCTCATAGTAATTTAAAGTGTTCGTTATTTATTTTTCATATCGCGTATCAGTGCTTTATGAGAAGAACTGGAAGAGTTTTATGGCATATTATCAGATTGCACATTTGAAATTGAGACCTATAATAAATTTTAAACAGATTTTCGTATCTTAATCACTCGATGAGTTGGAAACCTTATTTGGTTTAGCGAAGGGAATAGATTTTAAAGCCATATTACGATAGCAGTGGAGAAAAGAATTGATTTTACGCAAAAACTGTACGTATAAATGAATTTTGAAAAATCTAAAATAAATTTATTGAACTGGATTCTTTCTAGAGGTAGCAAATCGAATACGTGGTCATCATTCTGAAATTGTCATAATATTCGTATTCGACAGTGAACGCTTTACATTTGTATATTATATTTGTATGCTATATTACTTACAAAATGCAATACGCTACCAAACTGATTGAGAAAATTGACAAACTAAACATTTTAAAAAAATTACACAAACTTGATAAGGCGTCGGTCCAGCTTATGCAATGATTATAGCCCCTGCTCGTCATGGAAGACTTTTCACTAGTTTCTAGATTACGGTTGGAATTTTGTGCCAATTCCGACACTGGAATCATGAAGATGCTGTTCTAACCAATCTCACTAGCGCTCTTAGACTAATGTTGGAACTCTGTGAAGACTAAATTATTTGTTCTTTCACGCCTATTTCAACGAACCATCCACATACAGATCTTGATTTGTGGATTGGAGCACTGTCATGTTGATATTTAAACGGAACCATGTCAAACTCTACCTGCATTGTAAGCAGCGCGGAATTTTCTAGATATGTCCAGTAATCACTATTCTCTTCACATGACCCAAAGGATCTAGGCCGTTTGGAGAGAACAGGCACAATAACCAAGTTTGACTGTTGCCACCATATAACCACCGAATGTTATTCTGTGATATAACCGTCAGACTGCCGGAGCGTGTAGCATGATTCATCGTTCCTAACTTTACGCTTCCGTTTCTCTATACTTCAATTGCGATGATTTCACACTACTTTTATCTTTGTTGAACAGTGTTCACAAACTTAGAGATAACAGCTCTCCCATAATGGTCCATCTGTTTCAATTCTCGTCGCTCAGTCTTGATGTTAATGATGGTTCTTGATGCACGTCGAAGTTTCAAACGACTTTGGCTGGAGAAGCAAAAAGCATTCGCCGAAGATTCTTGAGTTCATGAGGTCTTCCATGTGTCATTTTAATAGGCTCGAAAATTGCCCAATACTTACCCAATATTTTCTGGTAATTTATAAAAAATTTTTTCCAAATGTGCATTACTTATTCTAAAATTGATTATATTGGAACATTGTCAAGTATTGCTAATAACAAAATTGGAATAAATGGGCCATGGTAAAGCAATAAAAAATTATTTATTCTGACCGACATGTTTTAACAGTTTTGTCATCTACAGGGTCACATTATAAATGAAGATTTGAAAAATCGAGCTTACATTAAAAAATAATATAAATTGCTTATATGTCTTTGTGTTTAAAGTATTAAGCTGGTATTCGCCAAGAATATTTGATTTTATTTACTAGTCAACCAAAAAAGAGTTGATTAGACTATTCTGTGCAATATCCCATAATGTATACGATCTAATCGTGAAGTTCACATCTTCAAGAAAGGTAAGAAATGCATTTTGCATCGTTTTCCCTAAAAGATCAGAGGTATAGCTTTAATAATTACAAAAAGGGAAAGTCATTTTACGTAGTTTGCTGTGGCGAATCTCAACTGGGACTTTTCTTTCAACCGGAAAATCAGATGACGATAAAGCAAAGAAAATAATAGCTTCATTTTTAGGTCCATGCGAAACTATAACTTTGAAAATTTTGCGGAATTCGTTCACACGACTAGTAAAGAGCCCGTGGAAAAGCAAGGGGCAGAACGGTCGTCTCCATGGACAAGAAATACGAGAAGGTTATTCAGGTGCCGACGTTTGGCCAACGACCTGTCGTCGCATCATCGTCACGAGCCTTTCGCGTTCCACGTGGCTTCGTTTGCCTCCTATTCACACGCGCCCATGCTGTTTGACTTGATATAAAAATTGTAAAGTGCGGTCGAAATTCCTCAGTTTCCTCGCAGTTTAGGAGGAAAGATATAAATGCTTAGCGTGGTCGATTTTCGAATCGATTCAGTGTTCCTGAGCTCATTCGTCTTCATTTCATTCAGTTATGTGAACTCCAACTTTGTTCAATGGGCAAAGATTAACAGATAATGAATAATGTGCTTTGGGCGTTGGACGACGTTGATTGCAGTTTTCATCTTTCAATTTATCTTCATTTCTATGGATTAATCTTCCTTGTAGTTTATTTTAGAAGCTTTCATTTGACTTTGCATTATTTATATGGAAGGGGTTCATTAATTTGAAAGACTTTTTCTATTCTTTTGAGATTTGATAATGAACTCCTAAGTCTTGAGTTAATCAGTTTTATTTGTTGCTTATTACGATTTAAATTCTTTTCTATTTAACATTCAACTTTTGTCCAGAGAATTGTTTTGTAAGAGATATATGCAAACTTTAAAATTTGCAAATTAAAGTGGTCTCTTTGCACGGAAAGGTAGAGGAAAACTGCAAAGTCAGTTGAAAAATGCTAGGAAAATTCTAAAAATTCTTTGCACGTCATGAACTTTTAAATTTAAGATGTATTCATAAAATTTATAAAAGGCCGCAATAAAATAACTTAATATTATTTTACTCTTCTTTTTTGACAATTTTCCCTTAGCAACATTTTTTATTAGATAATCTAAGCATAACTCGAATAAACATGCAGTTGAACTACGTTGAGTGCTCCAGAGAATGGTTTATCTTCAGATTTTAAAGATGGACGAAATCCCCAAAGCGATTGATAAGATTTCAAAAACTCTTTAAATAAATATTCAGTATCGTCTGCAATAGCAGAAGCTTAAATCTTGGCGATGTTCGTGAGAAATAAGAAATTCTATTTTGCAATGCTCGAGAGATGAGAAATCTCTTCGGCGTCAATGGATGAGCGTTGCAAATCTCCATCGATCTTCTGGAATCGATGACTGAAATCGTGCACAAGGCACTTTTTGCGAATGAATCATTGATATAGACCATAAAAAAATTGGATTGTAAACTTCGGAATATTTTAAAATAAGAGAGGCAATTCTTATTGAATTACAAAATCGTCTTCTCCTCAACTACACAAACAGATAGGTTACAACTTGGTAGATAAGTTTTTTTTCCTGAATATAGTTTCTCTTTAACTGTACACGCATGCGCCATATGCTATACGGGGGAGCCTCTCCTGGTTCTTTTAGAACCACATTTTCAAAGTGCGTCATACATAATCTGGACAGATGCTTGAGGTTCTTGAGGTTCTATGGAATCTCCCCACAGGGGCTTATTCAATCATGGCTTCATTACCATGAACTGGTGACCAGCAAATGCAATGGAAGCAATATTCCGATGCCCCTCCACAGTATTGGGAAATCATCATGCTCATCGAGGGTCTGAACTATTAACATAAAGTTATAAGTGAATGTCACTTTGCATACTAAACGCCATTAAGACGTTTTGTAGGTGTTGAAATTCGGAGTCGTTTAAAAGGCGATTGTATAGATTATATCCGTTATTAGGAAAAATGATAGAAAACGAAGCACACCTGCACGGAGAACACGTTACCGTTAAATTCAATATGGCCGAGTTGTTTGGCAGTAGTGGGATAGAAACGGTCGCTAAAGATTCTGGTCCTAGAGGGATGTTTAGTCGTAGCTGATTGACTGCACATGTGGGGACGACTTCTGAAAGTTCCAACTTGGTTGAAATTCCAAAAGACGTTGTCGACCCCAAGCCGCATGGGATGCGTTGACTGTGTAACGGCTCCGGCAACTCAAAGCTGGGTCGAATGTGCCAGATGTGCCGATTTCGGCCCCAGCCTTTAGAAGAATTGCAAGTAGTTATCCACGATCAGTGCGACGCATCCGAAAGTGCGACGTATCCACGAGAGACTGCCATATAGCGCAAGTACAAAGTAATATCGCAGTTAGAAGAATTTTTATTTCTCTTATAGATGGATGTGAGGACAAATGTTATAATGGGTGAAAGGAGAACTGTCCAATTTCTACAACTTACATTGCAAATGCTAATTGTGCGATCCCCTATTGACACAGCGCACATAACGTATGTTAAGAAATTATAAGATCACTGAGCTGACATTGGGAATTAGTGTGAAAAGGGTTTTTTGATCAAAATGTTTATTAAAAAATAAACAAAATAATGTTTGTTTCATGATATGAAAGAACTCACACTTGATTTTTATCTGTTTTTTATACAAAGATAAACCACTTGAGAATAAGCAAGATATCATTACCAAAAACGAACTTAAAAAGTTTATACCTAATTTAAATGTGAAACATTGTGAATGGGTAAATGTATTCGATACCATGACTCGATGAATGATATGGCATGAGCATGTTTGAGAGATGTGCTAGAGACGTGTATGAATAAGGACATGCTTGCGAATAGTGTATCGGATGCTGAGGGTAGGGGAGAACGGGATAATCGCCTAAGAACAAATCACAATATAATCAACAGTAATGCCCTAAGTACATAATTTCTTGATGCACAAAGTGAGGATAAATTATTGGTACCATAAAAAGGTACGTTTAAACCGTAAATGCTATGTCGATTTCATTACGCAACGCGATATTGCACTATAATCAAAATGGCGACTCCCAAGTGGAAAGCATTAAAAATCAACGACATTACCCCGAAGACCCACCTGATAAGAGATCATTAAATCGCTGATCAACAGGAAGTGTGTTGCAGCAGAAGGGCGCGGATAGGCCATCACCAGCGAATGAGTGTTGCCAAAATTATAGAAGCGTTCGCCCGCAGTCCAGAGAAATCACCAAGTCGTGCAAGTTTGGAACTGAGCATTTCAAGGAGCACTATCCGTAAGATTTTCTCGTGAAGAAACTGTAATTTCATCCGTTTGATCCTATGAAGAGGTTCTAGGCCGGGCAACTGTTGGATTCTGACAAGGGGCGACTGCATTTGGCTTTATATCACAAAACGGAATTTTACGCTGATGGTTAATGAAATGCCTACTCGTCTGAAGTTACTTCTATAAAATTAACATTGTGCTTGAACTGGAAAAGAACAACAAGCCGCGACGTTTTGCGTTTGCCATAGCAGTGCTTGACAGAATCGACAATGACCATGCCTTCCTTTCCAAAATTGGTTTTAGTGATGAGGCATTTCCGTGTGTCTGGATTAACTTAAACGCAATTTCAGGATGTGAAATGAATAACGTATAAGATAGTCGCGTTTTTCGATCTGAGGCTCCGTTAAAAAGTTATAGCGCCAAGTTAAAAATTGCTGTGTCTATACCAAGATAGATTTCCGGAAGTGACGTCATGAAACTTTAAAGCGCTGTAACTTTTTAACGGAGACTCAGATTGGAAAACGCAACTAGACTTTTTTGCTCAGAATATCGCCCTCTACCTGCCTTTTTATTTGGGCACGACCTTTTAGAATCACCCTGGCCGATACCGATACCGATATTCCTTACCGTTACCGAACTTTAAAGCGCTATAACTTTTTAACGGAGCCACAGATCGAAAAACGCGACTAGACTTTTTTCCTCAGAGTTTCATCCTCTGCATATCCTTAAATTTGTGAAACTTCGTCCGTTTACACCCTTCATACAGGGTGATTCAGAAAGGTAGGTCAAGACTGAACTACCGTGTACAGTTTGTAGCGGGGAACAATATTTTCCTATAAACTTGGGTCCGCAAAATGCATCCTTACAGAGATAATGCAACTTGTACGAGGTAGGAATGGATGTGGGTTACCCGGACGACAATGGTAAGGCCCATGTAAATTAGGATCTAAACATGTAAATTGTTCGTGTTCTCTCCTTTAAAAGAGAGGAAACGAAACATGTAACTCCATTGTCTTATAATGGATCGCTTGACTAATGTGGAGATGGCGGACATGCATCTCGTCTACGGCGAGGCACAGGGTAATGCTACGGAAGCGGAAAGGATTTACCAACAGCGTGTGGAGAAGTCAGTGATTCTCCGGACATCTTCACCAGAGTTCGCGAGAATCTCGTCCGCCGACTAAACATCTGCATCGAGGCTCAGGGTTGGCATTTTGAGCACCTACTGTAATGTCAGTCCTACCTTTCTGAATCACCCTGTATAGATATTGAATATCGATTATCAATAATCATGATTTTTCGATAGTATCCGTTGGAATATTGACCATTTGTCAATACAAACCTTTGTTGATTTTATGTGCACTATTAAACAGTTTTTGGTTCCATTTTGCTTTGACTCGCCATTTTTGAAAGATAGCATTTTCGGACATTCGAATTTGGCTAATATTTCGGGGATTATTGGCCCCACAGAAATTTGGATGCGATATTCGTAGTCAGCGATGAAAGACTCATTCATTTCATATATCGTATATCCCGCACCTTAAATAAAGTGCGGACAGACGGAAATATAGAAAATATAGTTGTAATGCTTTATACACTGTTAAGTATTTATGAGACCACATGAATTACACAGATTTTGAATTGGGAAAGAATTAAACTGGAGCTCCTTTATGTTCAATGACATCATTTATACGTCCGGACATTGATCTTATTAAATTTTCAAGTGTCGCTTTGGAAATTGCATCCAATGCATCTATTATTGATGTTCGGAGCTCATTTGCATTTTCTTATTGCTTATTTCCAGCTTAAACCTTCCTACTGACACCCCTATAGATTCTCCATAGGATTAAGATAGGGGCTACGAGAGGGCCAGTCCAAAACATTGATCTTTTCTGTCGCAAACCATGTTAAATTGATCTTTTCTGCTGTAAACCATGTTTTCGTAGACTTTGTTACATGGCATGGAGCATTGTCCTGTTGAAATACCCACTCGGGATCTCCTATATGTGGACCAAAAGGTTTCAGTCCATTAGTAAAGCATATATTGATATGTATCTGAATTCATTCAGTTATTGACAACAACCAAATCTGCTTTCCCATGAAATACAAATACCCCATATCACGATGGAACTTCCCCCAAGTTGTCGACTGTATCTGTCTTTGAGCTTTCTTTTCAAATCATGCCAATAACACTTGTAGCCATTTGGACCGTTCATGTTGAATTTCCTTTCGTCTGAAAATATATTTGATTGCCGTTCTGCAGTCCAGGACTTGAATTTTTTGGCCCATTTCAATCTTGCCTCCTTATGCGTTACCTAGAGTTTTGAAACAGTCTTCATGTTAAGATTTTCACATGATGTTTTTTTTCATCAGTCCTTTCCACATGGCCACGAAGCTCATTTTTCCATCCAAATCTTTGCTGATTTCACGAGTGACCTTGGTTTGGGCACAGCAAGGCTCTCAATTCTCCTTAAGTCTCTGGGAGAGAGGGCAGGTTTTCTTCCTGTCCTTTTCTTAATGCCATATTTATGTTGCTTAAAAATAACTTGTGATGCAGTCATGGATCTTCCTGTTGCCATAGCTATGTCTCTCTTTATCTCTCTCTCTCTCTCTCTCTCTCTCTCTCTCTCTCTCTCTCTCTCTGATTTTCCACTGCCATGCAAAAAATAGATTTTTCTAATTTCTCTGATAGTTCTTTACCTGCATTGTACTTATTGGTTGGACACTTATTTGAATATGCAAATTTTGAAATCGAACGATGATAGAAGCATATATTCGAAGGTAATAGGGCTGTGGTCTTATAAATACTTAACAGTGTAAAAAGCTTTACAACTAATTTTTTTATTGTTGTATAAAAATCAGATAAAAATCAACAATGATTTCTTTCATACGAAAAAAAATCAAAAAGTAAGGTTATTTATTTTTTAAGAAAGTGCTGAAGCAGACATGAAAAAACAAAATATACAAAGTACAGATCAATGTTCAGGTTATTTCTCTACGTATGAGCCATTGCGTTTAAGGCACTTGTCCCATCGTGGTACAAATTTTTGAATGCCCATCGCATAGAAGTCCGTTTTCTGCAAGTACTGTCACTGACAAGCCCACACATTTGCGTAGGCCGTGCAATCGTTGCCGTACACTTTCTGCATATCACTGTGAATTTCCTTGGGTA
The DNA here is from genome assembly GCA_023313115.1 of Rhysida immarginata. Taxonomy (NCBI): domain Eukaryota; kingdom Metazoa; phylum Arthropoda; class Chilopoda; order Scolopendromorpha; family Scolopendridae; genus Rhysida; species Rhysida immarginata. The sequence goes on along the minus strand of JAHWFO010062673.1, from coordinate 2,149,424 downwards.
GACGACCTTTCGCATGAAGGAAACGAATTACAGCTCTTCGTTCTTTGTGGACGATTAAATCAACGACGCCATCCTGCCGATTGTGATTTCACGCCTCCACTAGGTGTCAGCACCTACACGGCGACAAATTCAAAAAGTATATCCACTTTTCCCACCACCTACTACAATGTTTTCGTAAAAAATAAATATCATGGAACAAACATTATTTTGTTTAAACACTGGTGAGACGCCAAAAACTGTGGACAAAGGTTCACTAAAAGAAAAACAAACAGGAAAATACTATTCCACACAAAGAGCTTAATATCTCGAATGTACAGTGTCATTTCTTCAGCGGAGTTTTGGATAATCCGAATATTCAAGGTCCTTGTACACAACGGAGTTTTCTTTCTTTTAATTATTTTGTGTATTTGTAAAGAACTTTTTGATCAAATAAACCCTTTTCACACTAATTCCCATTAATTTCTTATAATTTCTGTCAACATACCTTACATTCGATAGTTAGGGAGACTACTGAGAAGGTGGACATACAGCATCAGATATTTTTAACATAATTTTGTGAAGTCCAGAATGCAGATTCCAACAATGATAAAAACATCATCACCGAATTCACGAAGTCGATCGTTTTGTTCCAATTTTGTTTCGAATTTTTTTAATTTTGACTTCCATCGAGCAGGCTAAATTGATTATTTGAACTGTCATTTTGGCCAAGTTCCCGATAGATAAGATGTGTGTCTATTATAACTTTTACTCACTTTTTGATGCTCTGTCCGAAATAGAAGTCAGAGTAAAAAAAATTCGAAAAAATTGGTCGCCGGAATGACCGACTTGCCAATATACTATTTTTATGCTAGAAAAGTAATGATGCTTTCAATTAACTGGTTTTATTTTGACGACAATAGAAAGCATTCCATTTTGATCTCATTAATAAAGTAGAATATTATCCAGCAAAGCGCCGCCTGAAACTATTCAGTTACCTTCACTGCATACAACGGAGAAATGAAACTTTATTTTTTTGAACCCTCTTTTATTTAAATCACTATCATGACTACTTCAATTGATTATTTCTTAAATATTACATGATTTTCCGTGTAGACGAACGAATTATTTCTTACTCATAAATAAATATAAATTTCACAGAAAACGTTTTAAAATTTTGAGGCACAAGCGGAGTTAAAAACCTGGGAACAGAAGGGGGAGTTTCAAATAAGACTACCCTTTGAGATATTTTGAACAAGATGTACAATTTTATGATGTAATGGATCCATGTAAGGGCGTGACTTATTTCCTAATATTGACATTCAGGTGCAGATATCCGTGTTTTTCAAAGTCATAGATTCAACAGTTGAATAGTCTGCTTTAACCGCTTTCTATTTATTTAATTTTGTTTTTCTTTTTTAATTTCGTCTCGGTTAATTGAAACCCGCTTCACAGAGCTTTTTTTCTTCACCTCTCAACTTTTTCTTGAATTGCTTAGACAAATATTGTTCGTCGTTCGCCGGAAGACACAAAGCTCTTGAAATCAACTTATATTGTACGCTACAGGGTATTTTTTCAAAGTTTGCTTGCAATTTGTACATAGTGTGCGCGACGAAGGAAGGCTTAATAAAGTAGCGTGATTTGTAAATGTCATGATTCATTTGCTTTTGAGCTTCTCGGCCTTTTTCACTTACTTCGTGTTGAGAGCTTCATTGGAGAACGGAAAATTCCATTGGTCGGTCGGCGCCGTTTCGAGATCGAACTGAGCAGTTAGTAATCGAGTTTTATTCGAATAATGAGAGAGACCCAAAAAGAAAAATAAAACGAAGAAAGCATCAAGTTTTGCGAAAATAATCTGATCGGATCGAATAGTATTGATTCCAGCCAACATAGAAATTAGACTGACACAGGAAGATGATACAGTAGAGTCAAGTAGATTTATTTGTCTTGCATAATTAAGTTTCGAGTTAGTGTAAATGAATTTCTATTCTGAAGGGCATTGTTTCTATCAAGCTAGTTCCTGTTCGTGTTTACTACGAACGAATTAATTTATTTACCGAGGGTATAGTTCATGAATAAATGCAGTGGGGTTTATCCATACTTCAATGTAAAGAGTATAAAACCGTCGTCTCTTAAAATATATAAGTTATTTATTATAAGCATTTTTCTCGACGTGTGTTTTTAAAACTCTAATTTGCGGTATTATGCTGTTTGTTATGAGAGCATTTTTAGAGGAGAAGATATCGGAGCTGCTGTAGATTTTTTTTATTAATACTATCTCGAGAGGCTGGTAATATTGTAGTTTGGTTGCTTATTAAATTTCTAAATTCTTGGGGATTTTTGTGTTTGCATGTCAAGAATTCAGAAAATTTTCCAATATTTGCAGATACTGCCATGCCAACGATCGCACATGTAACGATTTCTATGCCATGTAACGATTTGAGCCTAACATTGAAGCATTGAAGATGTTATGTATGTTACAGACTAGTAAACGCATGCAATTTTTAGAAAGTACATTATTACACTGATGGCAAAAAAATGCAACACCTAGAAGGGATTTGAAATTTTGCACACATAGGTGGCATACAAGAAATGATTAAAATTGCATGGCAATACGTACAGAAGAACGTTGTACAGGGTGGCTCCTCCGGGAGAAGAATTGTTCCGACCAAATTTGCATGAAATCTTCAGTTTGGCATCTGCATTGTACTGGAATAGTTGACTGTTGGTGTGGTGACAACAACTGCAATGCCTCGCACACGCCGCCATGCTCCTGTGCAACAATTCACGTAGTTTTGACAGATGTCGGATTGTGGGACTTTGAGAGGCTGGATGGTCTCATTGGCGTATCACGGCGCAGATCGGCCGTCAGGTTTCTGTGGTAGCTCGATGTTGTCAGTAGTGGTTTGCACTCACGTAGGCCTGATTCTGAACGCCCATGCACTACTGCCCCACGCCAAGACCGTCGAATCGTACGAGAAGCTTTGAGCAACCGTAAGGCATCCACACAGGGATAAGAGCCACAGTGGCACCAGTTTTTTCAAGAACCATTGGTGACCGTTTGATAGCTGCAGGATTGAAGGCACAGATCCCTCTAGCCAGACTCCCATTCATGCAAGAACACCGTGCTGCGCGGTTGCAGTGGTTCCGCGAAAGAGCCGACTGGAGAGCCGAATGGAGGTCTGTGGTCTTTACTGATGAGAGCATATTCTGCTTGTACACTAGTGATGGACGTGTACGTGTACGGCGAAGAGCAATAGAGCGCCACCACCTACAGTGCATCCGTCTACGCACACAGGTCCAACTCCTGGCATAATGGTGTGGGGTGCGATCAGTTACAACTCCCGATCACCCTTAGTGTTTGTGGATGGGACTTTGAACAGCATTCGTTAAGTCCAGCAGACTGTGGAATCTGTTCTTCTGCCCTTCTTGCAACAGGAGGGTAACATGTTTTTTTCAGCAGGATTACGCCCGTCCAAACACTGCCCGTGTTAGCTTGCAGGCCATACAGCATGTGGCACTACTTCCATAGCCAGCACGATTTCCAGACTTGTCGTTAATTGAGCATGTGTGGGGCATGATGTGACGTAACGTTCATTGTCGCTGCACACCAGCTGCAATAATTCCACAAATGAGCCAGCATGTTCACAACGCTTAGAACAACCTATCCCAAGACGACATCCAGCATCTTTATGACCGCATGCATGCAAGAGTGGAGGCCTGCATTCAAGCTTGCGGCGGGTATACGACCTAATTATGTGGTCTAATGGGGCATGGGAGCCACCCTGTACAAAGTTCTTCTGACCTATCGTCTTGCAATTTAAATTATTTCTTGTATGCCACCAACGCTACATGTGTGCAAAATTGCAAATAAATCGACCCATTCCTTCTAGGCGTTGCATTTTTTTGCCAGCAGTGTAATAACGAATTAGAACTTCCTTTATAAAATAAAATAATTTATAAATTAAATTTAATTTTATTTTTAATCACTGAAAAATTATCGAAACATTTTTATGATGGATAGAAAGGATATCTGAAATGGCTACAAATTTATGGATATAATGTATTATGGATATACACTGCTCAAAACATTTAAAGGAATACTTCTATTAAGCAGCGTGCAGAAGCAACTACGAATAATATGGACAAAATCGCTGTATGTGATCATTAAAAAAAGGTTTATTTAACTGTAGCGTTCCCCCGCCCCCACAGTATGATCTATAAGGTCTTAACGTTCGAAGAACGACCCCGGGGTGGAAGATTGCTAAGGTTCGAGACCGATTTTAATTGAAAGAAACCACGATACTGCTGTATTTCATTATATTGGCATTCACTTTATTATCATTAGACATAATCTATATTTTTGCTAACACCTTACCAAAACCTTACTCTTAATTCACTAAGGTACTTTTGGGGCCCCAACTATTAAGTAAAACGACCAATCATCAGCACTTAACGCTATATATTTACATATCAATTACAATAAGTAACCGGCACACCTGCCTGTGTAATAGGTGAAGTCGGGTTTCATTCGTGCGTTGGCAGTGCTGACTAACTGGATACTTAATCAGGGTGAGGGAGGCTGATATAGGACTACGCACTCCCGGATCAAATATTCCACTTTCCTACACATGGAAGCGTGAAGCACTTCCTTTACTGTACATGTAGGGGGGAAGAACAGAAACCCCTCTTGGCGAGTGTAGTCCTCATAGCCTCCCACACACCCACTGGCGAATTTGAGCTTATCCTTCAAACGGTAAACAACATACAGTTACAGGAGCCTGCCCACTATTCCAGCAAACGTACCCGTTATATTTTACTATGCGACTGTCAACTGACTTAAACCTCTAGACCCCTTACACAACAGGGTGCTTAATAGGTATAGCTGAATTTAATCATATTATTATTCCTAAACAGTTACAAATTGTGAAATTTTAGCATTAGCAATTCACAGTACGGTTGAGTTTAAATAATTCTCGAGCGCAGTTGTTACGTATTAAAGTTCTTGCAAACATGTCAAGGGCGGGAGGACCGTTGACACCGCAGACTTGAACACCGGAACAAAACTGTCTAGTTGCTGCTCTCGCATTATCTAACTGTTTTATACCACTCACCGGAGATTGTCGACATACTCGCTCACCTAGGCTGAATCATACGAGGTTCCCATCTGGCGCCCCAGCCTCGCCTTAGCTGAACGGGCGCAGATCCATCTCGCTGGTTTCATCGTGCACCATTTCGTCCTGAGTCCTCGAATGTCTTGCTCAAGTCGTCACGTTAAAGGTGTAAAGTATAAGATTGTCCCAAGAAAATTTTAAAAAATTTAGTTATTTGTGCAAATTACGACTATCATATTCTGCACATATCTTACTTTTCCTTCCGACATTCGACTCCTTTTTCCAAAGTTCATGGATCTTACATGTGATTTTAAACACTTTCATCACAAATTTACTAAACTACATTACAAGACGGAAAAATGCAACATAACAGCTTTCGTTCGATGCCATGACCGAATCACAGAAAGAACAAAAAAAAAATCGCTAAATTTTTACAAAAAAAATCACAACAAACGAAAACTCGCGCACACAATTTCTCCGAAAGCGATCGCAACAATCCCCCGTTGGAAGCTGAGCAATCTTCTCGGAAAACATCCTAACAATAGCTGCTCCAACAAAGGACCATTTACGATCGCCCACGGAGGGTTTTTACTACTCATTCATACAACAAAACAAGCAACGCGCGCTTATATTTCACTATACACTACACACAGCACACACATACAACGAACACACACTCATTATACAGCGTGCAGAAGCAACTACGAATAATATGGACAAAATTGCTGTATATGATCTTTAAAAGAAGGTTTATTTAACAATAGAATGCATTATTGAAACAACTGGTGAAGAAACATAAAGAAAAAACAGGAAACTGCAGGACCCCTGCCTAAAACAAAGTGAAATGTCCTTTCGACGTTGTGAGAAGAATGCCCTGTATCTTCCAGGGATCAGTTTTTGCACCACTCAGTAATGTGTAAGCCTACCATGGGCTGCAGTAGCCTCCATGCACCTTCGAGGTATGCTCCGTATCAGTCGACGGATGTGATCTTGGGGAAGTCGGTCCCATTCCTCAGTAAGTGCCTGGATGAGCTTTTGCAGTGTTTCTGGATCTGAAGGGCAGTGTCGAATTCGCCTGTCAACATGTCCCAAAGATGTTCAAGGGGATTTAGGTCTGGACTCATTGCAGGCCACCTCATGGTCTGAATGCCATGCATCCGTAGGAAGTCTTGAGTGACAGCTGCAGTCTGTGGACGAGCATTATCCTGCATCTGAAGGAATCCAGGCCCCATGCCATGTACAGCAACAATCACATGTTCTTCCAGAATGTCACGAATGTAAACGTCAGCGGTCATTCGCCCTCGGACGACCACAAGATCCGTTCGATGGTCTATTGAGATGCCAGCCCAAACCATAATGGAACAACATCCCATTCGGTCAGTAACACAAACTGTTGCGTCGGTGTTTCGCTCACCACGTCGTCTCCAGACACGTAGACGGCCATCACAGCGGGTCAGGCGGAATCTTGACTCGTCCGTGAAGAGAACAAAACGCCAGTGGCGAAGCTGCCAGGTGACATGTTGATGTGCAAACTCTAGTCGCGCCTGTATGTGCTGGCGGGTTAGCCTAGGCACTCGATTTGGTCGTCTGGCTCTCAAGCCAACATCACGTAATCTGTTCCGGATTGTTTGATCTGAAACAGCTACTCCAGTTGACAACTGCAGGTCATTTTTCAGGTCTCTGGCCGTTGAGGTTCTTCGGCGCAGGGCACAAGTCCGCAAATAACGATCTTGATTGGCGGTTGCTGAACGTCGGCAACCTTGCCCAGCTCTTCGTGTGTACTGGCCAGTCGCCTGGAATCGTATCCACAGTCGGAAAATGACGGAAGAGGACACATTGAGGGCATTTGCCACGGTCCGAAATGATTGACCCGTTTGGAACAATGTTACGGCTCTCGCAGCTTCTACTGCTTCAAGATGCCTTCGTGGCATGTCAGAGCACTAACAACAATGTTCCAGGAATGCCTGCACCTTCTAATGTTCGACCGTTATCTCCCAGCAAAGAGTGTACTGGCATGTAACCACTTTGTTTTCCGGGGGGTTATATTGCTATGCAAATTTCTCAGAACATCTGGCAGCAAAATGTGTTGGCTTCAACCACTTCCTATGAGGGAGATAGTAGATATCATGTTGCAGAAGATGAAATTGCTAAAAAGCATTATTTTCGCCCTCTGTAGGGGATTCTACAAGCGTCCTTTTAATTGTTTTGAGCAGTGTACATATTTGTTTCTTTTTTGTGCATTTTGATTAAAGAAGATTGAATTAATTCTGATTTGTCTTGCCATATTTAAGCAAACTTCTTGATTTCGCAGTGAAATTGAAAGTCATTCAAGTGAAATTGTTTTTTGTGAGCAATCGATGACCTGATTCCGTTGGAATAAATAAGAAGGAGAACGCTGAAAAAAGTAATAAAGATTTTTTTTTGAGAGAGAAAGAAGGCTCAGAATTTCCAAGTTGTTTTTCGACTTTAATTTCGTCTCTAAATGAGCTTATTAGAAAATAATTGAACCAAGTCATACTGTAGGAAAATGCTTAAGAAGATCCCGCAGAGGAAAAGGAAAACAAAAAACAAGCCCTTAAGAATAAATAACAAGCCAACCTTACCAAAAAAAGCAAACTTAGAAAAGGAATTGAAAATGAATTCATAATTGCCAAGACCTCATTTACATTGAATGCTTTAACTTAAGGCGTTTGAGCTTTTCGATAATCACAAATAGTGTTTAATTTTGTTTTGTTGTTCATAAAATAATAGTAAATATAATTTTTTATTCCTATAATCAATTATAATGTGCATGTCAAATTGATCTGATGATTCCATTTAGGTGTATATGTGGGTGTATGTAATTAAAACCAAAAAGAAATTGTAACGCAACAATAATCGGTTTAATGCATTTTTAATTAAATCTCATAAATGGTTCCAAAAATAAATTTGTTATTATGAAAGATATCCAAAAAGTTCAGATTTACATTATCGCTTAAGGTTAAAGTTAATGGCTAGAGGATTATGCCTCAAAAACATTATGCTACCAGAGGATTATGTTGCCAGAAAACATGTTAATCATCATCAGACATTGAAAAATACGATGTCCGTCGTTTTTAGAACAGTTTTGCAAACGGAGAATAGAGCTTTCATCTAAAATATGCGTGAGATTAAAGCTTCTGATGAATGTAATATTGTTTTAATGGTTGAGAAGAGAATTGTAGTTTTAGTAATTTAAATCCATAAATCTTTGTCTAAACAGTGTACAACACATGATATTTTGAGAAAACTTAATGGTAAGCAGAAAACTTGTTTTCAAAAGTATATTGTAATAAATGTTACAATTGAAATTAGGTCATCATAACGGAAGTATTAAAGGAAGACAGGGAAAGTCCCGTTCTTTAAATTGGGCTTGTATCTCCAATACTATTTCGTGCAAATGCGTGTATATTTGACCGTTTAACCCCGCCTAGGACTACTATTACTACTACCACCACAAACGAGAATATTATAGTTATACTTACATTTTCAGTATGATTATTGTCTTCAAAAAATTTCTTTACGTTTTCAATGTTTATTTATATAATGTTTTGATGTTAGTGTGATTTATTAAGGATTCTATAGAAAGTAGTTTTATTGATGATTCTGATGAACTTGTGCTTGAAGAATTTGTGTAGGTTTATTCCTTAAAATTGTATGCTCCCAAATAAAAAGCCCATCAAATATTGCGTTCGACACCTAAAATATTAAAACTCGGTAAAACACAAACTAAGTCCGTTTTTCCACAAAGATTTTAATTCAGCATGAATATGCATATTTCGATTATGAAGATGCTGAATGATGACTACCTATAAGAGAGTGAAGATTAACTGCATGCCCTTTACAAACTGATATACAGAACAAACAAAATTCATAACCCTGTAAAATTTTCTCTTTTCTCACGCTTTCATGAGCAGTGAATGTTTCCTACGAAAGTGGCATGAACATGGAGCTCGGTGGCTCCATGAACAACGTGTAAAATGAGCATGAAAAGAGATAACAATGATCAAAGATCAGTGCAAATAACATAGAGTAGGTGCTGGAAGTGTCATTCATTGACCTCGAGGCACGTGTGAAGGCGTGTCCACATGTTCCTGAAGGCACGAGCAAGGGTTTCTGCTGGTATGGCCTGAACGGCTGCCTGGACGTTTTGTTGAAGGTCGGCGACTGTGCGCGGATTGTTCTGGCAGACCACACCAGAGGAAGAAATCGCAGATCGATAGGTCTGGTGACCAGGGCTGTTCTGTTCCTCGACTGATCGCATGTTCGGGTGGGAACACTTCCTGAATACGGGCAAGTGTTGCGTGTGCATAATGGGCCGTTGCACCATCTTGCTGAAAGTAAGCATTGGCACGCTCGCCATCAGTAAGTTGTGCGGCAAATACGTTGAAGATGTTGTGCACATAACGGTCACTATTCACAGTTTCATTGAAGAACACAGGGATGACGCGGCAGGCGGAGACAGCACACCACACTTCAATTTTTAGAGCCCAATTGGTAGAGGCATCGAGCATATGATACTTGAGGTTCCTGGTTCGAATCCAGGTCGCAGAAATTTTCCTTCCATTTTTCAATTGACAATGAAATATACAGGGTGAATACAAAAGTCTGAACCCCCCTTTTATTTTTTGAACCGAAGCAGATATGTCAATTTTGATGAATCCAATGAAAAGGAAGTTGTGGGTGGCCTATCCCATGGTGCACTTTTCATCATCCCAAATATGCAAATTAGGACACATTCAAAATTTATCTCAAAAACCATAAGGGATAGAGAAAAAAACCCAATTACAAACTTGTTCAGCATAAAAAAACAAACAAAACAAAAAAAATCATCCAAATCGGTCCAACCAATCACCCACAATCACATGGTGAACTGTTTGTAGGTTACAAACAGTCGCACTGCACAAGGAAAACTGAATGTTGTTATTTCTACCATGTAAAGCATGCAAATCAAAAAATTAACATAAATTACCATACTCACATTCACTTTCATGCGGAAAAGCAAATAAAAGGCATGTTTCAGCACATCAGAACAATTTCAGGATGGCAAGCTACACTGTTTCGGAAATGGTCAACATAATCTTCTGCTTGTGGGTGATTGGTTGGTCCTATTTGGATGATTTTTTTTTGTTTTGTTTGTTTTTTTATGCTGAACAAGTTTTCAATTGGAATTTTTTCTCTATCCCTTACGGTTTTTAGATAAATTTTGAATGTGTCCTAATTTGCATATTTGGGATGATGAAAAGTGCATCATGGGATAGGCCACCCACAATTTCCTATTCATTGGATTCATCAAAATTGACATATCTGCTTCGGTTCAAAAAATAAAAGGGGGGGTTCAGACTTTTGTATTGACCCTGTATATAATAAAAACCATTAAACACATCGACTTCAAATTTGATCAAATTTTCTTTAAATAATGAGACACTGATTGAGCCTACAGTAAATGTTCAAATCTGCTTCGGCACATATTCTCGGAACGCATTGCAGCGTGTCCTCCGGAATGGCACGGATTTATACAAATATATTAATTTATTAATATAAAATTACAAAACATGTTTAACATATGTATCTAATTTGTTACGGCTAATAGGTTTATCCACTCCTTTCTTTTCGTCTTGTTTTGACCAATTAAGTCCTCCCGCTAAATGAATATTTTACCATATTTTCTGTTGCCTTTTTTCTGTCTGAAATCAGTACAGTATTCTGTCTGACTCTGCAACTTACGCATATATATAGCGGACACATTCTTCATGTTGTCTTCTAGTCTTTTTGTATGTTTTATACTCCTTTTTGACGTCAAAAAATAAATGTCATTACACTTCTTTCTTTTTTTTGTATTTTGGTTAATTTTTTTTTACAATTATTACTAATTGCAAGAATTGTTTTATTTCGTAATTATATCTCAAATTAACAAATCAATTTATAATTTTAAGACTTAGGACTGTCTTCAATTTTCATATCCCTTTTGTTAAAACGGAATATGCTTCTCAAAATTTAAATTTTATTCTTCCTAAAGTATGGAATATTATTCCTACAGATTTAAAAAATATTACTTCTAAAGTTTCTTTTAATAACGCAATCAAATCATGGGTTTTTAATAATTTTTAATTTTGTTTGTGTCTTTTTAAAAAAAAAAATGTGTATGCATTGTTTTTGTTTTTTTATCTGATATGGGTTTATAGGTCTTGTGACCTCTTCCCTTGTATTTTAATTTGTCTTCTTGAATAATAAAAATTAAATTTTTCTTTAGACAATTCTTAATTAAAGAATAAATCATAAGATGTTCAGTGAGGGTTTTATTGTACGCCAAGCTCAGCTGTTTTTCATCATTAATTCTTAATTATTTGTCTTCTCGACTCATATACGAGGCTTGTCCGGAAAGTATCCGGATTGAGGCTACAAAAACGGTCCGAACTCACATAAATGTTTAGTTATCTTCAAAATAAGCACTCTCTGCACCAAAGCATTTAGCCCAGAGTTGCTGCCATTGGTCGAAACAAGTACGGAATGCCTTCTTTGGGATGGCTAAGACCTCCGTCGTCGTATTTTGTATTGTCACGTCCACATTCTCAAATCTCTGTGCTTTTAGCGCTTTCTTGATCTTTGGAAATGCGAAGAAGTCGCACGGAGCTAGGTCAGGTGTGTAGGGAGGTTGCCTGGTCTTAGTGATGTGGTGTTTTGTCAAGAAATGCTACACGATGTGCGCTGTGTGTATGCTGAAGCGTTGTCGTGGTGTAGCATCCAATTTCCAGAAGCCCACATTGTTGCGGCTCATAACATCATTGTCGAATGCTTGTTTTAGCAATTCATAAAAATAGGTTGATTTAAATGCCAAATCTATCCGCCAGATGGCATCCGCTACGGTTTATGAATTTTGTTCTAGTTTATTTACAAAAGTTTAGTGAAGATGAAAGTTAAAGACTTGAAAGAAAAGCTTCAGTTAATAGGAGCGAAAACTGACGGAAATAAACAAGTATTGACTAACAGTGAGCAAATTTTATAATGAATTACGATTTACGATGCTAAATATTGGGTAGGCTACGATATCTCATTTAACCTACGGCGACCAGATTTTTATAGGGGCAACCTGGGACGCGCGGGCGGGGGGGGGGGGGGATATCTCAAACGTTCAACAATGAACTCAGAGTTCGAATCACGTATATGCGGAATAAAGTCCAAGAGGTTGTCGTCTTATGATTATCATTAAAAAATTACGGTTTAAAAAACACGTGGCGTTCCTTTATACAAAACAACTACAGCTATAAATCCCTTCCTCTCCTTAATCCCTATCCCTACTGGCATGACGTCATAGCTTAAGATGTGACGTAGCGCCTTGGCCTTCTTTCAGGGGGTGTTGGTATTAGGCAGTAATATGGAGTGATGTGATGTCATGCTGGGCAGTGTGACTTGGAAACAGAATGGAATGGGGCTTTAGTCGGAAGAAAAGTATGCAGTTCTTCGGAAAACGTCCCAACCCGGGACATTTCCTGACCTTTCGGGGACGCCGGGACGGGTGATGCGAAAATAGGGACAGTCCCGGGTAAAACGGGACGTCTGGTCACCGTATTTAACCTCACTGAATTTTTCGATCTGTAGGAAATCCATGAAACTTGAGATTTTTGTTTTTAACATTGTTGTTCGAACATTGTGGAACTGAACAATTTACATGCATGTTCTTATACAGTATTCTTAACATTGCCGAGATTTTCTCCTCATTTCGACCATAGCGTCATAGCCTCAGATTCATAAAGCGTAAGCGCTGCCATCTATACTTAAATCAACCTATTCGTTGCGGTTTTACCGATTTTAAAACAAAATTTCATGCAATATCGTTGCTCAATGTTTTCTGTCATTTTCACCACGCGACGAGAAAAGAAAAACGTTCTGCTTTAGCGTGTACACCAATTGCACGCGGCATTCTTAACAGCTGCAAATTTCATTACGTCATCAGCAGAAATGTCATCACATGATCCGGATAGGAAAAAGGTGCAGCGAGTTCTACTTTTTTTTTTTTTTTTAGTCTCAATCCGGATTTTTTTCGGCAGGCCTGATACACTCTTGGAGAGGTTATATTAAAGTTTCTTTAAGATTGAACTGGGGGTTATTGCAGGAATCGCACAACGTATTAAATTTTATTATAAACTAAACGATCGCGGCTTGTCGCCACAAAAATTATGGAGGAAGCAGAGTGAAAGAACTCTGCAGCGAGCGTTTTGGAGAGATTTGACTTTGTAAAAGCTAAAAATTAACGTCTGCTGTTCTTCATAATTCTTTCAATCTGTTTTGATCTCATGTTCAGCTACTCTTCATAGGATAATTTTATCTCGTTACTTTTTTCTCCTCGTCTGATATTTATAACTTATCTATTTCCTCCCACTTTCGAAACCCCTACATTATTTTACACATTTTTCCTCCGGGAATACGTAAAACTCACTCAGCTATGCACAGCATTCCAACACGAGCGAAGCCGGCTAGAACTGCTAGAAGGTCATAGCTGGCCATGAATTTTTACTGTATTAATCGTAAGCTTTTTAATGTGTTCATTTTTATTCTATATTCACATTCAGATATTGCAGAATTTCACCAAAAAAGAATCTGAGTAACGCCAGGGATATCAGTCAGTTTTTAAATAAAATAAAGCCTCTAAATCATGCTCACATTACAATTTTTTTTTTTAAATTTCGAAAAGAGTGGAAAATTGTTAAATTTCTGAGAAAAAAAAAAGCTAAAGTGAAACTCATAGTTAGAAAAATGCATTTTATAATAATATTTTCTTCTTAGAGGGGAAAAATTAAGATGTAGATCGGATGGCAAAAAAAATTCTACATAATTGGAAATTCTATTCTTCCGTGACTCAGCAAGATTGCAAGAAGTCTCCATATTTATAGGAACTTCTGGGGATCTTACCTCTCCATAGAAGAATAGAATTCCCAATTATGTAGAATTTTAGTTAATTTTGCCATCCGATCTAAGGACCAAATATCGATTCGGGTAAACAGAAGAAGCTCAGCGTTTATTTTTTTTATAAGTTTAGTCGCATTAAATTACTAAGGAAATTAATGGAAGGACAAATTGCAGTGATTCGCCACAGCTGAGACCCCCATTAGAGACAAAATTAAAATTTATCATTGCATTTCACGATCAGTTTAGTACCTTGTTTGAATCCTCCATCCACCTGTGGTTAGAGATTTTTATCCACTCTTTGTCAAGAATGTTTTCAAAGTCCTACGTAAGAATTTCCACCTTCAAGTTAACTCTAAAAGACTCGTTTCGAGTCATTCGCTCTCTCCCCTAGAGATCCTTCCCACGGAAGAGTTTATTTATTTAGAGCTCTTTTTTTATTTTTACTTTACCCACAACCAACCATTTCACCCCATCTAGTTTTTCTTTTCGACTTGAAACTCTTTTTCGGTTTGAAACAGTTTCCTTTCAAGAGAAACCGACAAATTGTCGAAATCATTTTGCTCTGTCACCGAGAATTTCCTCTGGCGACAAAATTGCTCTTCAAGAAAGAAGAGCATTTCAGTTCTTTATTTTCTTTTGACTGTCTTTTCTTTTTTCCTTCATTTCCCTTCCCTCAACTTTTGTCGCTGTAATCGACCGTCATGGAGCGCTTCTGCTCGGCATTTCGATCAGGGCGCAGCCGGGCAAATTCAGTCGGAACGCTGCACGTCTCTCGCTAATTGCAAAACGAGGCCGAAAAACCGATTAATGTAGGAGGAGAAAGATAAAAAAAAATGAATCTTTTCCCTTGCAATTTCTCCACTCACTCATTTAAGAATCAAATGAAAGTATCTGGGTGGTTTCGATTGTCCAATTCTCTCAGTTGCATCTAAGACTTTTTTTTTCCTTACCTAATGAGCTAAATGATCCAATTTACTTCCTCTATTTAGTTTGATATTTTGTTCACCTATGACTAGTCAGGCTCGCAAATGAATTTCAACTTTTTACTTCACCGGATTAATTCGTCATATTACCCTTAAAGAGATGACTCACTTTTTCTATCTATCGCATGATCTCCATTCGAATTGGTAATTTAAGTGCACAGGGGAATTTTTGACAATTGGTAGAAAATTTAATGAAATGATTTCGTAGCAATTCTAGGAAATCGTGTGAATGGAATTTTATTATCACTATCCAAATAGAAAGCTAACGACTTATTAGAAAGAAAAATACAGTTTTAAAATTTTCTAACTGACTTCAGACTTCTAAATTATTTATTTTAATTAATGGGATTAGGGTAGTTGTCATTTCATGGAATATGGAATGGTATTTTACCAATGTGTTTATGTCACTAAAGTAACATTAATAATGGTATAAATGTTTCATATAATTTGATAAATGGAGAAATTTTAAGATATTTTCTGATGAAACAATAGTTTATATTTATATTAGATAACATTCAGTCGTAAATAAAATTGGAAGAACGTTTGAAGATTCTGCTTTAAATATTTTTAAAGTAAATGACAGGAATAAAGATGTTTACTTGCATAAAAACCAGGAAATTAGAACTGCGTAAAATTAGACTTGTTTTTAAACACCAATGAAGGCGAGAGGTTGATGTTGAAAACTTTTAGGATTTAAAATGAAAGGAAAACTTTAATTTAACTGATGATATAATAATTAATCATGTTATTCAAGCTTTGAAAATACTGGTTTTATTTTCTTTCGCATGGAATACAGAAATGCAGAGATGGGTGTGGTAATGAATGACAGAAATTATGAAAAATAAAAGTTGTTAATTAAATTTACAAATCTAACAAAGTAGATATGACTATGAAAGAAAAGAACAAGAAATCGTCTATCGAAGAATATGGCAGAAATATAAAACGAATCTAATGCTATTTCGTTACATAAAAAATTCTTAAAATTTGTTGATCAAGCTAAACTTGTTGGTTTTGACGATGCATTCTAATGTTTTGTTCTTTTGGAGTTGAAACCTACGGCAGATGAAAATGATGCCGCAAAACTCTTCCATCGGAAATAACCGAGCTTCTTAAAAAGTGGAAAGACTATAAAGAAAAGAGCGAACTAAGTTCCCTTTGATTAAAGACGTTTTTTCATGTTGCACAGTAAACAGAAAAGTCAAAAATCTTTAAAGCTCAAATATCGAAGAAGACCTCATAAGAAATACCCATATCATCCCTTTAAATATAATTCTTCCTTGTAAAATTGCCAGTGTAAGGTCGAGAGCATTGGAGCATAAGGCTTCCAGTTCTCGAATATGCCAAGTCGCTGGTTTGAGTCCCACTATGGAGATGGACGTTTGTGTCTGTTCTAGCAATGAATCAAGAAAGCAGATTTGTTGAATTCTCTCAGGAATCCGTAAATACTGTCCAGTTCCCACGAAAATGCCCCTGCGTTGTTGAAAGTGCTCACTGCGCGCGCTGCAGTCGTGGACGAGTTCATAGCACTGATAGGGAGGGACACGTGATTTAAGTGGAGTGGAAGAGTTGTAGAATCTTCAAACAAAAAAGCCATTTTAATGGGTACGGAAAGAGATTACAAATCGTCTTTGTATATATTTCAAAAGTAATTTACTATTCAATTAACAAGTTATTCAATGTTTTGTTTTGAAAACATTTACTGTATAATCCCTATCAGTGCTGTGGACTCGTCCACGACTGCAGCGCGCGCAGAGAGCACTTTCAACAACGCAGGCCATTTTCGTGGGAACTGGACAGTACGAGATACGATCAAGAAGTTCCGGAAGTGGTTCATTATTTTGCAAGCACGTTATTTAAATACATTTACACACTGTCCCCTTCAAAATAGTCCGCTTGCAAAGCCATACAATGAGTCCAGCGTTCCTGCCAATTCAGGAATGTGTCCTGGAAGTTATTTTGTTGAAACGAGTTAAGCACCTTCTGCGATTCGCATTGGATCTGCTCAATCGTATCAAAACGGCGACCATTCGACTGGATCTTCATTTTCGGAAGGAGGGCAAAGTCTGCAGGAGCAAAATTTGGCGAGTAGGATGGGTGTGGAAGCAAAATCATGTTGTGTGAAGAGAGCTCTGTGAGAGGGTGTATTGTCGTGGTGGAGCATCCAGTTTTTTCACGCCACAGATCTGCTCGCTTTCGCCGAACATCCTCCCTCATATTGTTCATTGCTCGAATTTGCTCTTTTCAAATTTAATGTCCATGATAAAATTGCAGATCACCAACAGCAGTATTTGCTCTGTCCCCAATGCACATGAAGCAAAATCCCTTGAAAATTTGATTTATGAATATCAGGGCTATAATTTACTGTATTTGGGGACTTGTGCTACCGTTTGTTGGCGAGATGCGCAACCAGTCCCGGAACTTTTTGATCGCACCTCGTATATTAATCGTGTGAAAAGTGCGCAAAATGTTGAGAAGCCCAGAACCCTAAAGAAATAACCTTATTCAGTACGATGTAGCATCTGAAATCTTTTTCCTTATTCCGTCGCAAAAAAACAGTGACAAAGTTTTGCCGGAATATTCTGACATATCGAACGTCTTTGAAATACTCGTACAAGTTATTTCTTTGTAGGCCTATAATGAAATTCACAAGTAACTACATAGTGTAACTGAGATTTTTAAGCAGATCCAGTTGCTGCCATTGTTACCATAGCCGGGAGTAATTTGCATGTCTATTACTTTTTAGTAATTCACTTTCAGTAATTTACGGGTCGTGTTGCTACATTGAATAAAATTGATCTAAACAGAAATCTAACTACTAATAAACACAACGCATCGTTAATACGTTGTGGACGATCAAAGGTCAAGTAACAAATTAAAATAATAGAAAAAAAGCGTAAACATTCCACGGTAAAAAATAAAATTGAATTCTCCATTTTTATCATAAGAATGGACAAATGAATCTTCCTCACTAAATATTGAGTCGCCTAAAAAATAAATTAAAAGAATAAGAAAGTCCTTCATTGCATAATTAGGTCCAAATTAATTAGGGTAGTGAAGCCTACTCGAGCATTTTTAATTTGGAAGAAAGTTTTTGAGAGTTGGGCTTTCATTTAAAGCAAAACCATGCAAAATATCAGGAAAAGATCAAACACTTTTACTTACTCTTTGGGTTAAAGATCCTAAAGTCTTGAAGGTACTGAGATCCTTAAAATATCGATCAAAAAAACCTGATTCGGATTTTGAAAAGAGGAGGAAAAGAAAACTAAAAAAAAAAATCAGACAAAAGAGGAAAAGAAATCTATCCTAAAACTGCATCGAACGCATTTCTCTTCTTAATGCAAAAGAAAAAAGAAATTAATGAGTTTGAATCTACGTCTCTTTTGGGACCTCAGATAATTTTCTTTCAGGGTTCACTAACTTCTCCCATTAAATAAAGAATAAGGAATCAATTTAAAAATAGTAAATCCTAACTTAAAAATAGTAAGCCAAATTGATAACAATGACCGCCAGATAGCAATAACAACTGGGAACTTTACATTACACTATACAGTCTTTATAAGTGAAACAGTCTTTATACTGTTTGTAAAATTCTACAGTAAATAAGAATACATTAATACCATTCAGTAATTTTGGTAGCTTAGAGGGAAATAAAAAGTGCTATTATAAGCAGAATTCGAAAGCCAATCCAAATATTTTTACTACTTTTAGGGAAAAAGTTGATAACTATATCCGAAGTTTTGATCACAAAACGACAAATTTAGTATATATTTAGCTATAAGCGTTCCGTACCAAGCAAAAAATGAAAACAATAACCGATTGATGGTTACATTAGGCGGCCTCCACTGCATATTAAATTTTGCAATTATATACAAAGCATAGATCATTTCGCCTTCTCTCATATTATTTTGATGTTATTCAATTCAAATAAGCAGTTTTTATCAATGTGCGAAATGTTCATCTCATTGAACGACAACTTGTAAACTAGAGTGCGAGGATTTCTTCAACGTTAAAACACGTCTGATTAGTGTCTGGAGTTTTGCTTTTGTGTTGCTTTAAAAAAAAACCGCGAAGTGATGCCACGCCCTTATATAGGCATGGGGGCCATACATTTTCTTAAAGAGCCCCCATACGATAATTGGAGGAGCTCATTTTCAGTTAACGTCGAAATCCAAATTCAAAGTCGAATAGTGCCTACACTTCCACAACCTTCTACGCTTCTATTAACGCTACGAATCGTTAACAAACATCTCAAGAAGCGTAAAATTTCTTTAGGTTTATTTGAGTTGCCACAACTTCTTTAATTGCTTTACTGTCGATTAGGAATGGTAGCTAGGCGATTTGCCATAGTCACTGTTTTCCAGTATAAGCAAAATAAATAAAAATTCCGATAAATTCTATAACTTGTATGCATTTAGCGATAAAAAAAGTGACTTAGTTTCGAATCTGCAATCCGAAACATTGATTCATGATAATGTTTTTAGATGCAACAAATATATAAATATATTATACAGTGCATAACCCTGTTATTTATCTATCAATGGACGAGTCTACAGAAACATATACATCAGTAATAGCGAATAAAGGCTTAGAATAACTGAAGTGAGGAAAATAAGCGCTGGTATCGAGTCAGTCGTTAAGTCAAGTAACACAGTGTCTATGTTTAAGGTGTCTCTTCTTACTCGCATCTGTGGTCATAATCGAATGCGGGACCACAAAACGGCACGTGTAAGCATTTCGCAGTATCTAAAATCACAAAATTAGTGTATTTTGTATGACGAAAAATTAAAATTATTGCATCACCCGTAACGCTCTTTTTAGCCGGCACGTATAGAGAGGAAGGAATCTGTAGAAATAAATATAGCACTTCAAAGCATATAGAAATTCAACCAGCGCTTAAAATATACACTGCTCAAAACAAAGGAACACTTGTAGAATCCCCTACAGAGGGCGTAAATAATACTTTTCAGCATCATGAAACCTATTATTTCCCTCATAGGAAATGGTTGAAGCCAACACATTTTGCTGCCAGATGTTCTGAGAAATTTGCATAGCAATATAACCAGCCGGAAAACAAAGTGGTTACATGCCATTACACTCTTTGCTTGGAGATAACGGTCGAACATTAGAAGGTGCAGGCATTCCTGGAACGTTGTTGTTAGTGCTCTGACATGCCACGAAGGCATCTTGAAGCAGTAGAAGCTGCGAGAGCCGTAACATTGCTCCAAACGGGTCAATCATTTCGGACTGTGGCAAGTGTCCTCAATGTGTCCTCTTCCGTCATTTTCCGACTGAGGACACGATTCCAGGCGACTGTCCAGTACACATGAAGAGCTAGGCAAGGTCGCCGACGCTCAACAACCGCCAATCAAGATCGTTATGTGCGGACTTGTGCCCTGCGCCGAAGAACCTCAACGGCCAGAGACCTGAGAAATGACCTGCAGTTGTCAACTAGGGTAGCTGTTTCAAATCAAACAATCCGGAACAGATTACGTGAAGTTGGCTTGAGAGCCAGACGACCAAATCGAGTGCCTAGGCTAACCCGCCAGCACATACAGACGCGACTAGAATTTGCACATCAACATGTCACTTGGCAGCTTCGCCATTGGCGTTCTGTTCTCTTCACAGACGAGTCAAGATTCCGCCTGACCCGCTGTGATGGCCATCTACGAGTCTGGAGACGATGTGGTGAGCGAAACCCCGACGCAACAGTCTGTGAGACTGAACCGAATGGGATGTTGTTCCATTATGGTTTGGGCTGGCATCTCAATAAACCATCGAACCGATCTTGTGGTCGTCCGAGGGCGAATGACCGCTGACGTTTACATTCGTGACATTCTGGAAGAACATGTGATTGTTGCTGCACATGGCATGGGGCTTGGATTCCTTCTGATGCAGGATAATGCTCGTCCACACACGCAGCTGTCACTCAAGACTTCCTACGGATGCATGGCATTCAGACCATGAGGTGGCTTGCAATGAGTCCAGACCTAAATCTTCTTGAACATCTTTGAGACATGCTTGACAGGCGAATTCGACACCGCCCTTCAGCACCAGAAACACTGCAACAGCTCATCTAGGCACTTACTGAGGAATGGGGCTGGCTGCCCCAAGATCACATCCGTCGACTGATACGGAGCATGCCTCGAAGGTGCATGGAGGTTACTGCAGCCCATGGTAGGCATACATATTACTGAGTGATGCAAAAACTGACCCCTGGAAAAAACAGGCATTCTCCTCACAACGTCCAAAGGACATTTCACTTTGTTTTAGGCAGGGGTCGTGCAGTTTCTTGTTTTTTCTTTGTTTCTTCACCAGTTGTGTCAAAAATGCATTCTATTGTTAAATAAACCGTCTTTTAATGATCACATACAGCGATTTTGTCCATATTATTCGTAGTTGCTTCTGCACGTTGCTTAATAGAAGTGTTCCTTTAAATGTTTTGAGCAGTGTAGATAGTTGAAGACTTCAAAAACCATCCACTAATCGAAATGTTTCAAAGTTAAATTGTGAATAATAAAATCTATTTATTGTAATGGAAAAGAGTTTATTCCAATACACTAGCATTCATTAGTCTTCATTCAAAATGCTGAAAACAAAACATTCGACTATTACACGGCTAGGTAAGACAGCGTGGTGTAGTTGCGCTATCTGTTACCAAACTTTCAATATGTTTCATAATATATCTGTAATAAAGATTGAAGAAAAATTGTTGGTCAGACAACAATGGTCAAGTGATTTTTTTCAGTTCCGGTGTTTGATTAAAGCCGGCGCCAACAATGTTTAAACGTGCAACAACAATGCAAAACTGTTTCCGTAACACTTTTTGGTGTCGGTTTTCGCATCACGTTTTTTATAGATAGATGTCCAGCCTTAAAACGTTATCATGTTAAAATCGGAGCAAGATACGTGAAGGTCAATAACTAAAGCTATAAAAGATGAGACCATACATAAGATTTTCGCTGAATTTGAATTGATATATATATTTCGTAACGAGGACGTAAATATCAATGTAATATTTTTCTGCTGTCGTTTAAGGGAAGTACACACAGGAAATTCAAAAGAAGATGTACAAAAGGTGTTGGATGGATGTGTCGTTTATCAAAGGGCGTTGCTGCTATAGAAATCGGCGCTCAAAGGAGAGCGCTTTCTTTGGAGTGAAAAAAGCAAAAAAAAAAAAAAAATACTTTTGCGGATAGGGGAATGGCAAACTTAGCTTAAATAAAAGTTAAAACAATTTTTTTAAAATAAGAAAACTGGCATGAATAATTCTAAACTACGTATTTAAGAGTTTTTATGTTTGTTGCGTTATTCATTATTCCAGATAAATTAGGTTTCAGATCTCATTAGAAGAATTCAAATTAATTCAAAGAAAAAGACTTTACTTACTGAATGAATCTTAAAAACCAATTTTAAACAATTTTTTTATAATATTTTCATTATGACGCAATTTCTTTTTATTCTTTTCTATTAAGCCTGTTAAATTCTTTCCATTTGCTCCATTCTTTGTTTTCTTTCAAAATATTAAATAAGAAAAATTTTGATCATTAATAGTGAAATTTTACGAAATGAAAGAGTTTTCGAAATTATTGAAGTTGTCTATATTCTGAATAACTTTGATGTAATAAATTTTTATAAGTGTGAAGTTCTTTTGTAATCACCCTGTAGTTGTTTTCCTCTGGGCACCATAGTTCTACGCAATTTGTTCGAAGGCCAATACAATTTAATTGCACTGTACATTGCAGTTGCTTATCCTTGTGTCCTCCAAAAAAGATTAACATCTTAAAATGATGTCTTAAAATTTGTTACGAATCGAAAATCTTTCTTTAGCTATAAAGCAAAATACAAGTACTGGAATTTCTGCTTTACTACAAAATGAGTTTACATAAACTCCCTAGTTAAGGCGTGCTGTGATTATATCCGATTCATAAGGGCGTTATAATAATTCCATCAGGAATAAAATCCTTTATTCATGTTCATTTTGAGGTTATTTCAATTTTTGTTATGAAAACGACAAAAGGATCATCAGAAAATGCTATTTTCTTTTCTCCACCTGTAAAATTTTTTATTGTGAGCTACTTTGTTACGCAGCGATAACTTTCTTTGTTGTTGGAAAGGAAGTGCATGCAAGTCGAAAAAAGCTAGCCACGGAAAATTAATCTGAAGATGTCCGAAAGGACGAAAATCGGCTAATTCCAAATGAATAAAACTTTGTATTGTAAAATGGACATTTATGAATAATTAATAATGTACAATACAACGTGAGATATTATTAGCTGGTGAATACAACATTAATTCCATTTAAGATATCTATAACTGATTTCGTAGAGAGCTTGTGCGTTTATAACCCGTGATAATTCAAGAAAAGAATCAACTTACAATGTTCTAAAGTCAAAGCAGAACTGTTTTATAATAAGATTAACAGAAATCAGTACTGAAAATTAATGATGTGTGGTGGGGGATGAGGAGAAACATAAGAAACAAATTGCCTTGACATTTTCTCAAAAGTATCTCAACGCTTATGATAATCACTTTGAATACCTGTCGTAATTGTAGAAGTCAAAGAGGATTATATTCATCGCTTGATACCTGTATGAATTTAGTGTTACAATTTTTATATAGTTTTTTTCTTTTGCTGAAGTGTCTATACATTTCTTTGGCAGACTCTGTATATTTGTATGGCAAATTGTTCACAGTTTTTTAATTTTGACTTCAAAAAATCGATTACAAATATGTAAAGAAAATAATTGGAAGTTTTTTTAGTGTATATTTTGTTCTTAGTCAATTCATCAACTTTACAGGGTGATTCAAAAATACTTTTACAAACTTTTAGGGGAGGTGGTATGGATGATTCTAAGCAAAAAAGTTCATATGAACATGGGTCCGAATTTGAACGATAACTGAGATATGAGCAGAAATAAAAATGCCGCCACTAAGATCAACAAGTTAACAATTCACCTTTTATAACATCTAGGATGATGAAATTTCTAAAAATGATTGTTTTGGCTTCTGCTAGTTTTAGTAAGACCTGTAGCACCTAAGATTTTCTTAAATATTTTCCATCTACAGTTTTATTATAGGTTAGAAACTAGCCTGATCAGGACGTCAATAATGTATTGTTTAAGTACTAAAATTGTGTCGTTGAACCACCAATTCGACGAAACAATGTTTTATTTTTTCCATATTTTCTAGGTGGCGTTGGTTCAGGTCTGGTATTTTCTAACCTATAACCTTTTCTAAACCATGTTAGTACCAACACCTCCTAAAATGAAAGCCTGCGCACTGAAACTTCGTCGAGATTTGGATGAAATTTTTCGTAGAATCAGGAACCGACGTCGTCACAGTACCCAACATATATTCTGGATTCATCCGAAAAATTCACGTTCGACCATTCAGCCAGTAACCAGTTCTTATGATTACTGACCCACCGCAGTCGCATTTTGGCCTGCCTTGGAGTAATCGGTGGTTTCTTCTTTGCTTTACGCGGCCGGTATCTTATCGATTTCAGTCTTCTTCGTACAGTATTCACCGAAACATGTACTCGGACAGTTCCCTACTCATCCTTTTCATCTCTGAGCTTGATGCTCTTCTATTTTTTTTCGCAAATTCCTTGTATTTTCTATCCTCTCGGGCAGTGTTACACGCGGACGTCCTTTTCGATGTTAAAGGATCACTTATTCAATATTCGGAGAGACCAGACGAAGAGTAACGAACACCAATCCGGACCAGCGTACCATGTCTGTACACTAGGCCACGTTCACCTGCAGTGGACATAACATCCATCGGATCTCCAATCTGTTCCGTGAACAGGGACTCGGGGAGGCATTCCGCACGCTTAACAACTCCTGGCTTATTCTGAATTCCACCAATGCGCAGGCTTATACAAGCTACTTTCCCCGGACGGTGAGGTCATCTATATGCCGATCCTTCTATGAGAGGTTCCGCGAACATATAAAAGCATGAGGTAACCGTGATGACAAATCGGCCTTCGCCGACCATCACACCGAGTCGAGACACCGAATAGTCGACATCAACCAATGTATGGACATCCTGTGGAAAGGACGAGACAGGGATAAGAATTTATTTCATGAAGAGATTGAAATTAGAAGACAAGAACGCATGAACAAGACCCTCCTCGTCAATAATCAAATATCCTTCGAGAGGGATGGTTTTATTGATTACATAATCGGACTAGACAAGGATTATGAAGACCGGAACCGAAGGGAGCTTATTAGGTCGGCGCTCTTAATGAGCTCCCGATGAGGCCCGGCATGCTTGTTATTATAAAAAGGACACTATCTCCCAGTTTCACTTTGTAACATTGTAGCCTCCGAAAATGATTTAATGTCGAAACGCGTTAGGCATTAAACTTTGTTTCCGTATCATTTTCTTTGTTCTTCTTATTAGTTATGCCACGTGATACTAGTCAATGTATGTATTTAGTTCTTATATTTTGAAATGATGTACTGAACTTGTGATTTGCTAATTCCAAGTGTCGCTATTATATTTCTCTGAGAGAGCCTTTTCATGCAGTTCAATAACGTTATTTTTGGTTGTTTCGGGCAGCTGTTTGCTTCGGTGCTCCATTTTTTGCGTGAACTGCTTATAACCTGTTATTCTATAGGCACGCAATCAATGCAAATGAGGATGGAATATACATTTGTATTCAGCTCTCAATGACCAACAATTTTTTTTCATCACTCATATGGTAAAAAAAAAAATGGACTAGTCTAAACATTTTGCTTTAAATTCAAGGTGGTCAAATACAGGCTGGTTATAAAATAAGTTCGCTTACTCAGAGCCCTCTAGAGCCCAATCTAATGAAGCGATTGTGATGCAAATTGAAATATAGGCTATTCAGACTATGGGGGAGAGAATTCCGGAACGAAAAAAATTAGTGCAAATTTTCACCACCAGGTGAAAACGTGGCGCTGTGGAATGACAAATGGAGGTTTTAAAACTAGTTTTATTATTTTAAACAAGCAAGCAAGGTGTTTGTTTGCATAGGTCTATGGTTTTTCCAAATATAATGACTTTTGTTAGCTGCATGTCCTCCCTGCTAATACCCAAGCGACTCGAACCCAGAGTCTCCTTGTAGTCTAGCCACCTGGTTCTAGGCCGACCCCTTGGTCTCTTACCCACCGGCTTGGAAAATAACTGCCTAGGGGTGTTAGAATCCCATTCTGTTGGTAATCGTGTTTTTCCCAAATAAAAATAAGATCAGTTGAAACGTTGGCAATTCTCTTCGACTCGTAATCTGTGAACTTAAGAAACGCTTTGGATGGATAATCATTGAATTTATTGATCATACTTTGGAGAGAATATCGGATGCACTTTCAAATGCAAACTTTGTCTTATTTTTTATTATTACATATCAAATAAATCGTTGAAATCGTTGGCCAACTCTTTACGTAATCACGAAGACCCTAATCATTTTATCATACAGTATTTTAATAGCTCTATAGATATTCGTCAACCTCAACGATTTAAATTTGTCACTCCCATACTATCTAATTTTAAACGCAGAATGTATCCTTATAACACTTTTAAATTTTGGAATGACTTGCCATATTATGTGCGAAGTCACATCTTTGTTTGTTCTCTTTATAAATGTATTCATAATTGCACACATTTTAATAATGCCTTAAAATCATATATTTTAAAAAAACCGAAAAAACTTTCAACTTTCTTGATATAACCATTGTAAACCTGATTGTAGTTCTAAACTCAGTGAATTTATGATGTAATACTCCCAGGGAGTGCTTCTAAATAAATAAATAAATAATAATAATAATAATAATAATACGAAATATTACATTTTCGTCATAATATTTTTTCATCATGCAAGTGGTCGAATACTTTTGCTAGCGGGTTGTACAAAGGTGTCAATGAATGCTCGACGAAGGAGGTCCTGTTAGTGTCAGATTCCAAGATCGTAAAGCTAATTCCTCTCTCGCCTAGAAGATATTACTGATTTTTTTTTACACTTGATTTTCTTCTAAAACATGGCGTGGTCAGAATAATTTGCTACTTTAAGGGTTATAGAAAAACTGCCATGTTGTTGATTAGATACAAGATTAAAACGTTCTCATTAATTATGGAAGCTCTTAATTGAGGCTTTTACTGGCGATCTATTTTAATTTACTGATAGGATTTAAAAGGAAATTAAAAAGTGATATTATTATTATTAAAAATTAATATCCTCATTTGTTTCTTGTGACCTCGGCAAATTTTAATTACAGTTTGTGTATTTTGTGTTTATATTATTAATGCCAGTTAATAGCATTCGAAATTATTATTAGAAAGTTTAATTAATTAAAGTAATATCAACATTAAAAGTACATTATAATTAAGTGTTAAACATCACTGAAAAGTTAAAAATAAACGCTTCAACTAAGTTATTCGTTTTCAAATAAAATTTCTAATGACATTTTACTGTTTAATGAAGTTTAAAATGGGGATCTAAGAATGCACTAGCATGGCTGACAGTCTTGACGGAACTTATTTTGGAGGAAATTTAACAATTTCTTGGCAAAATTAAAGTTGTTGGGAGGTTATAGATATTAATCCTCATAGGCATTCATACTTAACGACTTGCTCTTCCGATCTATGTTGCAGAGCGATAAAATTAACATGCGACAATTTTCATTTCTGAAAATAAATTCATAATAAGCTTAAATTTATGTATACTAATGAGAACAAAAACTCTATTGAACCTACAATTATGCACGTGGCAGCTTCTTTGCCAAATTTAGCTGAAACAAGACAAACCATTTATCAAGAACGGATGAAGGTAGGGTGAGTCAAGTTGTTTGCTCGCCTATGTAGTAGCTTTATTTTTTTATTTTATTCCTACCTTCATCCATTCTTACCGTTTAGAAGATGCATATTTTCGTTTTATTTTTTACGAAGCGAAATCTGAGAAAAACGCTTTTTACTAAGCTTGAGAAAAAGTGAAGAATTGTAAGGTGGTTTGCTAAGGAATTCGTCATTAACTGCTGTTCCATATATTGGCGAACCTGAACAAAATTTTTCTATAGAACAAATATTGCTTTTCTTCAGCTTGTTAGATATAGAGATCAAATTTTAACCATAAACAAAAAAAAAACAACTTAAATACACTATACGCTCCATGAGTGAATATTTCTCTTCACATTTATTATGAAAATTATTCTAATTGACAAATATATGCATTTTTCGAATGTAAGCCTAATTGGAAACAATCTAACTTTTCTCCTTTAATTCTGATAATTTAAGATTTGATTGAGAAATCATTTCGTTTTCTTATCATTTTAAAAGGATTCTTTTAAAATTTGTCCTCTAAAACTGGAAAATTTAATTCCGATTGGATTACTATATTGGCGTCTTTTTGATTAGTTTTCCCTTCTTGAAAGTTTCAATTGGAAATAGAAAAGGAAATTGAGAACGATCGGGGAGAGTGGGGAACGAGAACTTACAATAAATCACACGATTCAGTCGCCACTGAAACATTTTCTTTACCTTCCTGTCTCTTTCTCATTCCATGGAGGTGACAAGATCGAAATAATGACTGCAGTTTTTGCCGTTGCCATAGAAACTTGAACGTTACAGTTTAATGATACCACTGGAGTCCCCTTCGGCAATTCACTTTTCAACCATAGTATATGCAACGCTAGTCCGTTTCTTTATTTCTTACGCAATAATATCGTTCAAATCTCATTTCTCTTGACGATTTTGATTTATGTTACTCTGCTCATCGAAATTTAGAATTCTTTATAAGGAAAATTTTATTAGTTTCTCTGGCATTCCTTACATTCTGTTTACGAAGTTTAAATTCCCATTTAGGCAAATTCCATTGTGATTAACATCCATTTTTTATTGGAGCCTTTACGCTTCAATCAGTGTCACGTACTACATTAAATAGCAGAGTGAATTACGCGTGAATAGAGAGAGGGGATATGGTAATTCTGGTATCAAAAATCAGTTTAAAAACAAGAAATGAATTGTTTGATTGGTATACAATTGAAATTGAAATTAACTTTGAGTTGTCCATGCAATTCAATCATATCTATAAAGGGTTCCGAAGATTTCTCAAATACGTTGAGGGCCGAGGACGTGGAACTTTTCGTAGCGCTAGTTGAATCCGTAATTCTGAATTTCGGTAATGAATGACCCGAAGAGCTTGGTGATATCATTACAGGAACAGAAAGCAGCGACCTGATTAGGTTTGTCAAATGAAGTAGAGGAAATCTATCATAAAAATAAGACACATGGAATTAGCAAAGAATCAAGCGAGATTCGATGAAGTAACACCCACAAACACAAACGAAGTTAAGATACCGCAAGCCAGTCGCTGCTCACCAAGCGCGGCAAGCCAGACGGAATCCCTCTGACACTACCGGCTAATCTAATGCGTCGCTGTCCTGACGGGGTTCCGAGTTCCCGGATAGAATTGCAAGTGTTGCGGTCCTCTGCGTAGCCTATAATGTGTATCGTTGCTTCCTCGTTATGCTCGACACACTCGTCGTGAAATGCAACGAAAAATCTTCGCTTTCCTTTGAAGCACTGCTGAGAGTTGAAGGCGATAATCCACTAGAGTATCTCAGTTACATTATCAGCACAAACAAGCATTGAAGGCTAAATAATTATTATTTGAAGAATGAGATTTGTGATTTGTGATTTTGGGGGAAGCCGTGGCCTAGTGGGCTTTCACTGAAAGCACAACTTCAGTGAAGTTAAGCAACATCAGGCACGGCTAGTCACTGGATGGGCGACTCATCAGTGACTCACGATCTTCACCCCCCCCCCCGGCTGCTGTGATCATCATACAGCAGTCGTTAATCCAGGTCCATCCAGATACCCAACTCGTCGGCCTCGGACCATACAGGCTCTAGATGAACGTACTGGATTATAATGAATAAAAAAAAATTCTTACAGTCCTTTCCACTGATGATCGTCGGTATCCGTCGGTTATAGTTCTTTGTATCCTTATTTCTCTCGGATAAGGAAGAACTAGATGAGGAAGAGGCTTTCACGTTGTGGCTAGCGATTTGGCGCTTGGGACGAGATGCATTAGGTGATTCAGGCCTCCTTCTGCGTTTGTTAAAAAAAAAGACTCGTATTAAATTTAAAATTATCATCATCATGCGAACGATAAAGTTACTGTCTTTTACTTGACGGCCTTTTCCTCCTTGTCTCTGTTGGTCTCATGCGACCCCAGTCGTCGCTTTCTTACTTCCATCTCGGTGCATGAAATCGTTTCTATTCCGATCATTGACTCGGACCCAACGAAATCCTTCGCTACTCGGCCGCTCATTTCTGCTATTGGAGCTGAGGCTGATGGTCCTTTTATGAACTGTTACACATTTTAAACCAAGGGAAAGTAAGATGGAAATATTAGTCTCCTCCGATGACCACACAAAGGCGCGTGGAAGGTGAAAAAGGCCTTCGGAATACAGAAGACCCTAGCCGTGACCATTCAAGAATGAGAAAAGACCTTAACTGAACAGCAACCTTCCTCCAAACATCGAAGCGTTGGTAAAATTCTACTCCACCGGGCTAGCCTACTTCTTTATTGATGAATGCGATGGAAATGGCTGGATCTGGCTTCCACGAAGGAGCGTATGGAGAAACCCACCAACCCGGAGTGCTGCTTTAAACGATCCCAAATAGATTGTGCGAACGAGCACTCGTAAAAAATATGTCTCACAGTCTCATCTACGCCACAAAAAAGACACCTGTCACCAAGTTTGGCGACAGATGTCGCTGCCAAGGCTCCCATTCATGCTTCGCAAAAAGGGAGCAAGCTTGGGTGTATAGCAGCGCCAGCAGCGGCTACCAGCCACAAAGCCAGTTACCTTCCTAAACGTTTAGCTCGTAAGCAAGAGAGTATCTAGTGCGGCAAAGCAGCTTAATAATAAGCGTTTCATTAGAGGCGATAAGCGCGAGCGTCGTACTGGACCAAAACGGAAACGGCGCGGGAAGATGCGCGAGAAGGAGCGCGCGAAAGAGAAAAAGTTTGATCAAGGAGAGTGTCTGAGAAACCGTGGAGGGAGGTCACGGAAAAATTCGGTGGAACCAAACGTGTTATCTACAGCATGTAAAAGTGTGCCGTCGAGCGAAGTGACACCTCCGTCTAAATAGAAGAGACGAGATTCAGCGAGTGCCTGAATGGGAAAAATCCGCCTTCGCTGTCATTTATGAGCACGAGCGAAGGTTCTTCACTAACGAACATTTCTTTAAGCCCTGGATTCCTTGCAGGGGCAGTTTCAGACGTTCTTCGCGCCGGGCTCGGCGGAGTCCCGCGCCGAGAACCAACGCCCGTTTTCAAAGTACCACTACCGGTGACGGAGTTCCTGAAAAGGAGGGTTACGAGAAAAGGAGGGTTCCGGTGATGGTGGCAGCTGTTTTGGAGCCAACGCAACTACGAGAGATTTCGAATTTGGACAGTCGTTTAGTGCCAAACGAACCTGGAGTGTGGATAACGCCGTGGACTCAAGAGGCGTTTTGGCTGCAGGGGCTAGACCATATTGCACCGTACAGCAGGTTAGTGGATTTTTCTTGTGTTCCTCACTGCTCTTCTTGGTTTCTAACTGTTTTAGACACTCTCATGCGTAATTGAGCGCGATTTCGGGGCTCGCGCTTGCTATTTTAATTTCCCCGCTTTCGGGTATCTTATATGCAGCCAGCGCAAGCTCCAAGATTTTTAGAAGGTGCGCGTATGCACAAAATAGTTCATTAATAGACATTTTTTTTTTGTCTGGGTTTATTTCAGCTACCGGCAGCTGCGTCTTTCGGCGTCTATTCAATGAGGCCCCTCTCGCTGTTCCTAAGACAGGCTGTCCAGTGTAATGCGTTTGTGAGGCAGTATTGATACCGAGATCCAATCGACATTTTGCTCAGCTAATCAAGCGAGTATTGTGTGAACCTGGGATTATTTTTCCACAGGTGGGCCGGGGTTCTGTGTATGGAGTTGGCTAAGCTCCTTTCATTACTCCCGAAGGCGGCCCGTAAAACTTGTGTAGTTTAACTTAATTTTTTTCCCTTGTGAGCGGAACCTATTAGGTTTCCGCGGGCAGACCGTATCAATTAATTGTTGGTCCAGCGTTTCTTACGTGTAAGTAGGATCGCAGCCCGTTTAACTTTTGTTTGTATGTTTTTTTTGTTATTCATAAGAAACTCTTTACTTAATAAATACTACCAAAGATATACTCTGTTGTCATTCGCTTATTAATTTTAGCTTCCACTGCATCATACTCTTTAACCATGACAACACCCAGCAGATCCGTCCACCCTTCATTGATGGAGACGTAGAAGGGAATGATTCCATGATGCAGCAGCGCCATTGATAGTTGAAAAGAATTCTTTCGAAGGCAAATGATTTTATTACCTTTAAAACTGGGTGGATAGTCCGGGTGGAGATGTATAATATCAGTTGTCACCCCCTTGATCGGACTGCTGGAAAAACACGAAAGTCGAAGATGGCCCCAGTCCTGTGGATCAATTTGGTGTAGAGCAGGTAAGAATGTCACTAAGTCGAGAGTAAAGGTCTTATAAAGGTCTGGTTGACGATATCTTAAAAAACCTCCTTTTAATTTGAAAAAATGTGAAGAATTTGTCATAAAATCGATTATCTTGACCAAACCTGAAGTCAATTTTTTTTAAACTTTATTGCATTTTAATTGTCTATCATCGAATTATAGAGCATGTTTGTTTCATCAAGATAACCTTTATGGTTAGGTCAGAAGTGAGGGAAACTCAATGATGACTGACAGAATAACGTTTTTATTATATTGGATTGGCCCCATGTTGTTAGTAAAATATTGGGTTGATGCATAATTTCGTAGCGTTTTTTTCCCTTTGCCATGCCAAAAAAAAGTCTTTGCACTTAAGTCAACAAATATGAAACGTGGTTTATT
The DNA here is from genome assembly GCA_023313115.1 of Rhysida immarginata. Taxonomy (NCBI): domain Eukaryota; kingdom Metazoa; phylum Arthropoda; class Chilopoda; order Scolopendromorpha; family Scolopendridae; genus Rhysida; species Rhysida immarginata. The sequence goes on along the minus strand of JAHWFO010062673.1, from coordinate 2,116,532 downwards.
GAAACAAATTGTGATATTTGTTGCTTAAATATACAACCTTTTTCCAAGTAAGTGATATGTATTTGAGTCCACTGTGACTTTGCTAGAAGCCCTAATTTGGCTTCCGCAGGAGTCAATACATTCGAACCCATTTCAACGGGGAAGCGAGCCAAGACCAAGAGAAGTAGTTTTTTTTCACACAACTCCAATCGAAAACTAACGAAGGAATATAAAATACTGTTATACGGATGAATATCAATCGAATGTTTATTTTACCTTGTATTATTATATTAAAAAATTGACCTGAAAATATGAAAAATATCATGGAACATTAAATGAGAAACCGCTTGACTTAACTCAATGACTTAACCGCTACTCACAAGCAATCTTTTTATGGTTACTGTCGCAATATTTGAACTTTAAGAAAAACTCCTTATAAATGCAAAAGATAAAATAATAAATAATAATAAATAATAATAAATAAGCAAAAGTAGATGAATAAGAATGAGAGTTTTGACGGATATTGAAGAACTTGTAGATGAACGCTAGATTACCAGCACTACAGCTCTCAACTTTAAACAAGATATTCCGATGCAAAGGAGACGATGGATTTCACTATTTCCACAAAGAATTTATTCATCATAATGTACATCTATGTTATGATGAATAAATTCTTTGTGGAAATAGGTGTCCATCGTCTCCTTTGCATCAAAGTATCCACAGATCGGCCAGGTCAGTCTTGTTCTTATGTATATTATTTTTAAGTACTCTGTTAAGATATTCCGAATTGCACATCAGCCTTTCTTCCAGTTCTTCAAGTTCAATTCGTTCTTCATTCTTCAACACTTCTTCCAACAACATTTCTTTAGCTTACGTAACTATAACTCTTCACACATCTACTAACCACTATTCATCTACATGTCTGCACTGTTCATCTACATGTCTTCAAATCTTTTTTCTTTCAACACGTTTTCTTCAGCTTCTACAACCGTAATCTTCAACTTCTTCACATTTCATCCATCTAGCGTTCATTTGTGAACTTTAGCTTATCATTTATTATTATTACTAGCAATATTACCCGGCTTTGCCCGGATGGAAAAGATGCGTTGAGTAAATTTTTTAACGATTGTTTGTTAAAAATTGAACTATGATTAACAAAGTATGAACGAAATGCAAAAAAAAGGAGAAACATTCTAGAAAGCTTCTCCAAACCTTTCATAATCATTTTAAACCAAAAATGATGATTTATGAACAATGAACTGGGAACAAAAAAAAATTAAATTATATGTACAAAAGTAAATAATGAAAAAAAATGATAAGATAAATGAATCAGCTACACAGGCAAGCTGGGCATAGATTGTAAAGTACTTGTGCATTCATGTCCATTTCGGTAAAAAACGCTGTATGTCTTCCCCTGTGGCGCAAAATCGTGTAGATTTCGACAGCTGGACACGTGGGAGCAATCAACATATAACTGACCGTGAGAGAAACAAGCTTCCTGAAAATATATTTACCTGTGACCTCGAAAGTCTGGAAAAAATGAATAAAATGAAACATTCTTCGTCTGGCATCGCCATCTAGTGACATCCTTTGAAAACAAAAGTCTAGCTGATATGCCCGTCGTCTTTAGATAGACCGTGCCGTCGGGCGTTGCTCGGGCTGTTTGTTCCAATGACGTATATTAAAGGTAGATCCCGAATCCTATTGCTAACATCGCCACCAAAGTGAAGCCAATTGAAGCCATGGTAGTTCTGGGCAGGAGTGAGCTGTGGTGTTGTTAGCTGTGTGGTTTCTTTGTTTTTGACGATTTTTGGGCCGAGGAATAATTAATTCAAAACCATTCCTCAAAGTTTCCGCGTACAACCGTACAAATAGACACGAAAAAGGATCGGGAATCACTTTCCACAACCATAAATCGAAAATACGTACTTGAAAGATCGAAACGAAATTGAAACCATGATTGAAAAATTGTTTATAAAATATTATAAAATACTTCAAATACAAAGTTAACGAGTGTGAAAGAATTATTAATCAGGTACCCTCATGTTTAGCCATGTGTTTTGCTCACTTTCGGCCATGACGGTTCTTGAAGGCGCACCTACCCACTTCTAGTATGCTAGCAGGTTTCCGAGTCTATCTTTAACATACGTCATTTGTTTGTATGATGAAATTTTGCATTATTGATGCTAAAATTAAGCTATGGTATCTTTAATCATTATATAGTAATTTTGCTTCTATAACTAAATTTTAGCAGGATCTTTTAATTTCCTTGTCTGTACACACGCACAAATTCTGTTGTTGTAGTCAGCAATTGGATTGCTGTATTTTTGGAAGAACGATTTTAGTCCCCTCTGTTGCATGAATTCGCCTACATCTCAAACTTAACAATAAAATTTAACGCTCGTACAATGTAACAAAACTGTCAGCTCGCAGCCGACTATTACGTATTCAGCAAGAAATACGTAACATCAGCTGACAGTTTCAACTTTTCGATAAGATAGTATCGCCATCTAGTGACATCCTTTGTAAACAATCCAGTTTTCGTAAAATAAGAATAACTTAAAAAATTGATATAAATACGATATAAAAAGTACCCTACCTAAAGCACAGTAACACTAACTACGTACGTGGAAAATTTCGTGGAGATTCGTTGAATATTTTATTATTATTATTATTTATTATTTTATCTTTTGCATTTATAAGAGTAATCATTCATTAATAAAAAACATATTTTTAATAAACATAATTTACTACTCCATTAATTAGAGTATTTAAGAAACCTTTCCTATTTTTAAATTGAATATCATAATATCATTTTTTTTGGTATTTTTTTGTTGACTAATTTATCTAAATTTAGCTTGCGCATGCAAAAATCTATTTTAATAAGGTTTTCAGATTTAAATAATGAGGTAGAGATCTTGTGTAAAGCAATACGAGAATTCAGTTCAGTTCAGTTCAGTCCGCAGCTCACATCTCCCACGAGAACGGGAGACTAGCTGAAGAGATGATCAAAGATAGAAGGTTATACTATTGTACTAGAGGGCCAAGTATTTTACGAGTTAGATTAGCATCCTGGATAAAGTCCATCAAGGCATAAATGGTTTTCCTTTTGGCTTGCCTGCTTCCCGGAGCAAGGAGGAGAAAATTTTCCATAGGCCTAGTGGCTGGGATGCGATTGAGAGCGAGGCTGTTAAACAGGCGATCCCTCTGACGTCGAAAATTGGGACACTCTAGGAGAATATGCTTCACCGTTTCGGTCGCACCATAGAGACACTTTTCCGAAGGAATAATACGAGAATTATAATTAATTAGCCGATGCGTTTCAAAGCATAAAGAGTCAAGTATATTTCCAAACGCGTCAGCCATCGAATTAAAATTTTATTGCTTTTAGCTGGATTTATACTTCATTATTTGTTTCTTAGCAACACAAGATCTTTATACTAATTTAAACTTTAAATGTATTATAAATATTTCTAAATTTATTCTTGCATAACTTTTGAATTTTTTGATTTTCAATTACGCGGGTTATTTATTAATTAAGGTCCGTATTGTAATATATATTTTCAAATTTTTTTCTTTACGAGATTCTATTTACCTTTAACTGGTTTTGCACGTTGTTTCCAAATTTATTTAAGCACTGTTTAGGGGTAGACCGTGGGCTAGGAGGCTTTTGCTGAGCAAGCCAGCTCTGTGAAGTCAAAAATCGTCTAAACCCAATTGTCCAGTGGGGGGGTAATTTTTTGGGGCCGCGAAACCCCCCCCCCCCCCCACCCGTGCTTCGGAGGGCACATTAAAGTGAACCTTTAGTCAGAACTTTTTTTTGATATTTGATACATCTAAGTCTAAAAACACTAGTCCGCGTGGAAAAAATTCAATATCTATCTTTATTTTTTAATAAACACCATTTTTAGACGAAAAATTATAGCCCATGGAGGCTGCCATCTTTCCCCGAATGCGCAAAGGAACACGGGAATTGTGTGACATCAGAGGTGAATTCAGGAAGGTAGCTGGCTCGCTATGGCTAAAGGTATCGCCTCCTAGCCGTCACGTGATACACTGCGATCTAGCCGTAGCGTATTTGAACGATCTAGGCCCAATGCTAGACTAGGGCCTAGGCATCGAAGATCGAAATCGAAGAGAAACAATGAAGGGATGAAAAAAGGGTGAAAAAATAGGAAAGAATAAACAATTTATGCTTTATTTTGATTAATTTCTGTTGCAAGCTCTAATTGTTCATTAATTCAGTAATAAAATCAACGACAAGTTAATTATCTCAAAATAAAAGTTAAACATTTTATTAGTCATGGAGAAGTAAGAAAATATTCAATACTACAATGACTTAGCCGTAAATATCTCGTCGTTGTTGTGTAAAATAAATTCATGTCCGTTGACAATGACTCGTGTTTCGATCATTGTTTCATGAACGTTTGCTTCTGTGGGCGCAGCCATCTTGAAAATGACCAACGAAGCCAACTTTTGAGAAGCTCGCTTAAAAACCTAGCCGGCTACGGACGGGCGGAGCTAGCCAAGCCTAGCGAACGCGTTCAGGGAAAAGGCTAGGCTAGCCCACCTAGCCGTATCGAGCCAGCTACCTTCCTGAATTCACCTCAGGTATGACCTGCACAAAACAAGGCCAACTATAGATGAGAACGCGTAGCTGCAACAGGCGATCCAGCTTTAAGAAATAACGTGGTTTGCTGCATTGCTTATGGCTGTAATAATAGGACTACGACAAACAAAACTTGCAGCTAAAAAATCAACAACTGTCGAAGCAGTGGTTGCATAATATTAACAGGGAAAATACAAATACCGACTTGATTTAAGTTAAAAATTCAAAATGAAATGTCAGTATTTCTTATATATATTACGGTAAAAGGAACGAGGTTAAAATACATCGCCGAACTTGATCACATTAGGCTTAACACGCGAATGATAAAATAGATTACTGCTAACCTTTACCCAGTTGGCGATATTAATTAATTTTTACAAAAACAGAGGAAAAAACCTGTAAGTAATTCTTAATATTTATAATCCATTGAACGTTGAATATGGTTACTGTAAATCTAAAGGCGACATAAAAACTAAAATGTAAACGGTTTCACTGGTTTGGCTTCCATTTCTCCCTCCCGCTGCTTCTGCTCAACCTCGTTAAAGCTGGATCGCCTGTTACAGCTGCGCGTTCTCATCTATAGTAGGCCTTGTTCTGCGCAGGTCATACCTGACGTCACATAATTCCCGTGTTTCTTTGCGAATTTGGGGAAAGATGGCAGCCTCCATGGGCTATAATTTTTTGTCTAAAAATGCTGTTTATTAATAAATAAAGACAGATATTAAATTTTCTCCACGCGGTGTAGTGTTTTTAGACTTAGATGTATAAAATATCAAAAAAAAATTTTTGACTAAAGGTTCACTTTAAGCCGTCGGTCCCGGGTGCTACTACCATCTCGTAACACTCGTTAAGCTGGAAGAACCTCAAAAAAGCATCTCCCAACCCATCTGGTCAGCGCGGGAGATTAGACCAAAAAATACCCCCCCCCCCCAAAAAAAAAGAAATGAAGAGAAGGTGGAGATGATTGGGGGAGGCCTACAGTGGACTGAGACAGGCTGAAACAAACAAACAAACAAACAGCGATCAATAGATCCGCCTGATCACTTCACAGAAGTCTGCCGCAGTGAAGAAAGCCACGCAATTTTCACTTGTTCATCGTCGCTGAAATGCAGGCTGCCGATGAACTCCTTTAGATCCCGGTAGCCACTGTAAGGCGGGTGGTCAAGTTGTTCCCAACTAATCAGATCTTTTGTTTCAGTGAAGAGGAAGGTTTAGGAAAGAAGCGGAAACCCTGAGTTCATCTATTTTTATCCCCCTGTCTGCACTTTTAGCCCCCGCTCCCAAATTTAAAAAAAAAAATTGATTATTTCGAACGTTCTAGTTTTTATTGATTGTAATCCAATACGTCCGTAGTACGTAGTATCTAGAAAAATATAAATCTTCTTTCTTTCTCATCATTTTCGATCGAATAATATATCACATGCCATATGTTGCCATAGTTCTAAAGACCAAGTGACTGCCACCCCTACAACTTCGACGCCACTGGGACAATTTGGCCCAAGCTTCGTATTAATGTAGGAATCTGCATATCGAACTTCACTATTTTATAAACTTAAATATCACATAGATAGATCACTTGGTCCCCCTCTAATTCCTACCCCCGTAATTCCGATCTCAATAGGCCAATCAAAACCAAACTAAACAGTGAAGGTGGACATGCCCATAGTAAGCTACATTCCGAATTTCAACCTTCTACCTCAAAAAATGCAGAAATTATGATGGGGACAAACGGACATTGTAAAGCTCCATTCTTCCGCTACTTAATAAATTAGGAGATCTTAGAACACCAATGCACATCGTATTATTAAAAAAAAAGAAATAATAAAACCGAAACAAAGGCTGCTCCTTGATACAATCGGAATTGTTAGTGCCGTCCCGATGAAACAGCAACCAGAGACCACTTGGGACGTGAAGGAAGCTTGTGCAAAATTCAAAGCTGTACTGTGGGAGAAAAGGAAGTGGTTAGATACAATGATTTTTAAACTAGAAATGAACAAGGTATTCAAAAATTTTTTACTTAAAAAATTTTAAATACCAAACAAGTAATGCTTTTTTCGTGTTTGTGTTCCAATTCAACGCTGTACCCAATGCCAAATCGGCTGTTTTCGCAATAATATTACTTTTAAATTTGATATTCGTCAAAATTCGCAACACTGGTCAACACTAGATAGTTTCCTCAAAGTCATTTCATCAAGTGTTTTAAATGATTTCCAGAAGTAATTATGAAAGCAAGTCGTCAAAAAATTTATTACCTTGTAAGTAAGCTTTAAAATCTGTTCAAGACTCGATGTTTATTTAACTCGTCAGAAATCCTGGGATTAAGCAAATCACGTGACTAGCAAAAAATCTGCAACTAGTCACCTGTTATTTAGAACAAGCAGCGACTGCAAAAAATCGATGTTGCTAAGTATTGATTACTAAGAAAGAGAATATAGCGACAGTTTAGGAACTTGCCTGTTCGTACAATAAGGCTTTTGAAAAAAGAATCTTCTGCAACTCTAAATGTCATGAACGTTTGCCGTAAGGCAACAACAAAAAAACGTCTTTAAATAAGTAACAATTGTAGATTTTGGTTACGTCTATTCATGTCCCTTACGACATCACTTGTTTTCAGAAAATTAAGAGTTATCTATAACTGTCTTTTTTAATAATATTTATTGTTGATGTGCATTACATTATTTTGGAATATAAAGTATCAACCGGTATCGCCTTTTCTACTTATGTTACCGAAGACTATATACCGGGTGATCCAAAAGTGTGTTACATTTTTTCATGAAACTAATACATGTAATTGTTTTGCCGGGACGAATTCTTTCGCAAAACAACGTGCGATGTTCACAGGCACGTTCTTTGCAGGTGCATAGGCACGTGTGGACATGTTGCGCGTGCCTCGTGAAAAGTGCGGAACTCTGGTAGTGCTGGAGCAGAAGATTAATGATGCAATTGGCGCCATACCAATTCAGACTTATCATGGCATTATGGTACACATGTGCCGTCGAGCAGCAATTTGTGTTGCCAAAGAAGGCAAACACATTGAATCCGTAACCGATGTATCATAAAACACATTGTTATCGAAGAATTGTTATACAAAGCTTTAAGAAAAAATGTAAAAAAAAGTAACATCCTTTTGGATCACCCGGTATAGCTGGAAGTAATTGGGTATTGAAAGGCGTATAAATGCTATATTAACGACGCTAACTTATTGAAATTAATATCATGTGTGCACTGTTATATGGAAACACGAATGCGTACCATAAAAATCATTGTATGCACCTGTGGTGTTGACCAATTTCCTCAAACGGCCGAGAATGGAATGCACAGTCTTCTGGAGGAAATTGAGTGGGACATGGGTGATAACGTCCCGAATCCGTGCTTCCAATTCTTCCAGCGTGCGAGGTTCCATGGTTCTCTTCATCTTCTGCCCAGCCCCATAAAAAGAAGTCACAGGGTTTCAGGTCTGGGGTTCTTCCAGGCCATTCATGAGATCCGCGTCTCCCCAGCCAACGTCCTAGAAACGTAATAGGATTTCCATACTCGGTACTTCCATCCTTTATACTACAACTGCCAATCGTGTACCTTGTGAATCCGCTTTCACGAGATGCCTGGCGTGTTGATTTTGACAGGCTACATTATCGTCAGACCGATCATTAGCGAACCTGTGATCATTAGCTTCCTGTGATAATTCTTTGTCTCCGGATGAATTGGGCATTCCTTCCCTTCACGGTACGCCACCATCTCTAAAAAAACCCAGCGGAATTCCACACTTCATAGCGTGCAGCAATCTGCACTCACAAATACATAGGCAATCGGCCATCTCTGCTATTGTCCCTCTCACGGCCACTATCTGTACTACGGATGCGCTGAAGTTGAAAACCTATTGAATGACCTATATGTACACACTGTTTTCATAATGATTCCATCGACATTAAAAAATTCTACAACCATTTAATAATACCTAGTTACTTTCCAAACACCCTATACATCGAGAGATGTTAGAAACGAATGTATAGTCAAACCGCAAGATCTAGAGTCCTGAGTGGAATGATCTATTAACAAAAATAGGCGAGTACGGGTGATAATTCCTGGACGGGGAAGTATGAGATTAAGTCCTGTCTGAGAATTAACTTCCCTTCTTTCCTTAATCGATCATTCCACTCAAGGTTCTAGATCTTGCGGTTTGACTATACCTATGAGAAAGCCGGGAAGAAAATAAAAGCAATGTGAGAAAGCAAAATGTATGTGGTGAGACATTTCTTCAAAACTGCTTGCAGCTAGTCAGAGTGGGTATAAACTGATAGACTAGACTTTAGTGAATATTATAATTAAAAAGAATTAGTGAATAATAGAATCGATTAGTTAAAACCATATGTTTCTTCGCGATAATCTCTACAGCCTAGAAACGTGAAGCTATGCATGATCCTTTAACATAGTTTTAACTACCCTGCAATGGATTTGCGTGCCTCGCACCCGCAAAACGAGTAGAACACCAACTCCATATTAAAAGAGGAGGCCCACAATAAAAGTATTGACTGAAATGGCTTTGCTGAAATATTGTTAATAATGAGACCGGATTTTTACGAATTTCAGTTAGCTGTAACATATTCATGTTCTAAACATATTATTTCCACAAGCTTTCACGTAAATTTATAAGGTACAGTCGGCTACAAAAGTATCTAGCCATCTTGCAAGGTTGTTTCTTTACAAGGTGGCTAAGTACTTTTGTTACTGACTGTACGTTTACATCCCTATAGTAAGAGGTTGGTATAGAAATCTTCAAGCACGCTGGCCGATTGTTTACAGATTTATCTTCCGTTTTAAATAAAGTTTTATGTGAGCGTAGAGTTGACCGTTGTTATTATGGGTGCGTCGTCTTAGTTTAAGTTAAATTTTATTTGGTCATCAGTTCGGAGTGAGAGAGGATACGACTCGGGGGCTGGTTTCTGACTCTCATCTTTGTTTGAAGCCATGAAAGCCATCAGGAGTTTTTGCAAAGCAAACGAAATTATATTTTAAATTGATTGATGTATTGCGTTTTGAGATAATTCTTCTGCTTAGTCTTCAACTTTTCAAAGGGGAGTAAATCTTTTGAAAATATATATTAATGACCGCGTCCAGTTTCTTTTCATTAGTATTCGCTATTTTGTTGACTCTGTAAGTGGCCCTTTATTCATCAGTGCTCTGATGTTCAAGTGAATACATGGCTTGGAGGGTGGTTAGACTAACAAGGAACGTATCCTTTATGTAATTAAACTGCTGCAACATTTACAAAAGCAATTCGTAATTGCAGAGGAAGCCTCTCGCATTGATATACTATTGGAATACAGACTTTATTTGGGATTCTTAAATAATTTATTTTGAGATTCAGAATTTCTTTCCTAGTTGAGATCTATATCAGAGTAGCAAAACAATATTTACATTTCTTGTTCTCCTTCGGCTTCTTCTCTTTCATTTATTTAGTTAGCATTGAAATTAGTTTTTCATCTTCATCTGCAACCGTAAACAGATAACAAAAAAAAAGTAACTTCTTATCTACAAATGTTAACCTTATCCACAACGGTAAACCTTTAAATTTAGTGATTTAAATTTAGTATCTTCATTTCTTGAAGAAATTTCAAATATTAAAGTGCACTGTTAAAGCTTTGTAAAATAAGGAGTCTATTTTATATTAACTATTAACACAAATAATAATTCTTACTGAAGTTTATTTAAATGATGGCAATTATTACTGGAGTGGAATTTTATTGAATTGTCTTTCATGGTGTTCATTCTCCAGCATTCATTTTATTTTTATCTCAATATATTTGGTCTTATCTTCGTTCGTAAAATTTTAATATTAATTTCATTTTTGGCTTGCTAGCTAAAAATTTTAATGCAATCTCGTCTTGAAAAATGCCTGAAGCATAATTTTTAAAAAGTAGTTTCGTAAAAAACGATTTTCATTTTTGTTTTTTGTTAAAACTGAAGATTCCTACGAAACAAATAAAAAAAATTCACTTTTAATATTTTATTCTCTAACCCTAAAGGAGAATTACATGACTTAAAGTTTATTTCTCCGCACTAAGATAGATATAAATGTTACATTGTTTAGGATGAAGCTATATACCCTATGTAATCTATATAATTTTTTGCAGTTCTTTACGGTATTTTGGTAACATTGTAAATTTCACTTGAAGAATAAATCTAATTTGACATATGTAATTAATTTTTTATGTCTTTTACAAAGAAATCTAGGGCTGATTATCCTTTTTTTAAAAAAAAATTAAATTATTGTATTAGGAAAAGAAAAGGAATCTGATGGAAACTTTGTTACGACGCTTTTTTAAGGAAGAAATTAGAATGAGCATGTCAAAATAATTATATTTTAAGTATTTCGCAATAACTTCTGCAACAGTCAGCAAAAATAAATTTTAAAAAATATCATTATGAAGCCGATCCTCAACCGTGCGCTACACATGCAAGAAATGAGCATGCTGGAATTTTGAAAAGAAAACGAAATTATATGCCCGTGGCTAATTACGGCAAAAAACGGAACGAGTATCCCATTAAAGGAAAGTCTGCGATTATATGGCCTGTAAGAAGTCCTTAACTGATATATTCCTGGTCTATTATAAAGCAAACCAGCTATATATTTTTTACTTTAAATACTGCATCACTAATACACATGGAAAAAAATACTTAATCTATTCATTGAAAAACGTGATTGGAATAGCACTAGAAAAGAATCTATAGGCCAATTTCTAGAAGAGAATTTAGGATATTCTCGAAATGAATCAATTAAAAGTAAAAAAAAGAGAGGGAGAGAAAATTAAAATCCCAGTGCTATTTTTTGCAAAGAAATGATGCAATAGTTGAAAAGTTGATTAGAATATCGAAAGATTAAATACCGTTGTGGCGTTCTTCCAATGGAACGTTTTGCACCACTACACTTTGAATCGATCACAACAGGAAAAAAAAATTGATGAAGCAAACATCTTGTGATGCTTTTGGAAATCAAAATGAAAAGCAAACCCGTAAATTACCTGAGGGAGCACTTATGAGATAATGTAGGTATTAAAATAATATTGTGGATTACTGACTTACGTTTCCGAGTAATGTTAAAGATTTAAAGTTTTGTGAAAAGTGAAAAGCTATTGGAAGTTATTTTTAAATGTGAAGTTATAAAAAATAATCACTTTAAGTTAACATGAAAACGGCATTATTTAACAAATTTAACGGCATTATTTAACAAAAAATAGTTAATCCTTTAACAGAAGTGAGATTAGGAGGAAAAAGTTTTGAGAGCGAGAAAGAGAGCCAAGAGTAGAAGGGAGTTTGGCGAGGCTTTAGCAGATGGCGAGATGGTCGACACGCGAGTCAGATGCACTACCAAGGGGGAAATTGATCCCGTTTCTCGTGGCAACGAGAGTTGGACAGGAAATGACACGAGATCCGCCTTTCCTCCTGAAAAAAGCCTCCTTACCTCGGAAGCACCACCCAACTGAAGAAGCGAACCAGCAACCGTGCAAAAAAATCCCCAACAAATATGAGGAAATGAATCCGTTACTTCGTTTTTTTTCTTCCTTCTAACGAATCGCCTTTCATGATAAAAAAAACGCCCATAAACATAAACAAGTTCATCTATTTTTTTAATATAAAAGAAAAGAAACAACTAGGTTCTCAATTGTTTTTTCTTATTATTCGCTTAGCAACAGAAGTTGTATTATTCTAATCGATAAGTTTTCAGTGACATGCATCGTTTTAATTTAATTTCAGGTAAATTAATTAGAAATATGAACTTTTAATTCTTCTTATTTTTTGTGCGCTGCGATTGTTTTTTATTCACTTTCAAATATGGAGTCTTAAACCAACGGAGAAGGAAAATTTTTTATGTGAAAGGAATTTAAAAATTTAAATTTTCTTTCATGTAACCTGTTTCTTATTTACAGTACTTTTTTTTTATTTACATTTTATTTAATGAAAGGTTATATAACAAAGCGATCTTGTGTAGGGAAAAAATGACTATGTTGGTTCTGTTTAAGATAAAACGCCCTCAGATGGATAAGAGAATATAGTAATCGTTGGGTGTGTTTCGATAGACTCACGGACTTTGCGATAGTAGGGTTTTCTCTCTCTGAATCGATTCGATTGGTTTCCGTGAGGCTGTCTCGCCCGTTTCGATAGAGCAGAGAACCTCACGAGAAGGCAATCCTGGGCCCTACGAAGCGGTCTTAGCTTTCGAGGTCATACCATGATTGTATAGTGGTATTCGCGGATCTTATGACGTGATACTACAACATGTCCATGTCCGTTTTCAACAACGTCAACAGTAAATTACATCGTTGCCCATTGAATAAGAAATAAAATCTTGCAACATTCCAAGAAGGAGCTTTAGCTTTGACTTAGAAGTAATATTACATTCGAGAATTAAATTCTAGCTAAAATTACTAATAAAAAACGGAAATTCTTTTCAAATTTACCTCTATTTTATTGCTTAACCAACACCACCTAGACAGAAGGACTGATAACAGAAACGTCATACATTGTTACATCATCATTAGTCGACCATTGGTAATCCTATTTCTACCAATAATAAGCCCGAAATTTGGTCGACTAATGATGATGTAACAATGTATGACTTTTCCGTTATCAGGCCTTATGTCTAGGTGGTGTTGACTTAACGCCGTACAATATTTGAGTAATTGAGTTATTGAGCCTCGACAAAGGGATTATCACATGCGCTTGTCAACACCACCTAGATAGAAGGCCTGCGCACAGGAACTGGTTTTTAATCGTATTTCTACCAATAATAAGCTCTAAATTTGGCCATTTGACCATGATGTAACAATGTATGACGTTTCTGTGCGCAGGCCTTCTGTCTAAGTGGTGTTGCGCTTTCCCATGTCAACAATGCTTAAAAGATGAACAGAAAGTAACAGTATGCATTCTTGACGAATCGATTGCCATATGACATGCCATTAACTTAGTATTCTTTACGGTCACTGTTTTCGCACGTAAATTCTATTTGAAGGGGTCCCAGAAAAAGCCTGAAAACTTGATATAGCTAAGACCTTGATGGTCATATTTCTAAAAAAAGAATTTGAAAAAGTTAATCCGGTTTCAAGTTATCGTGCAAAAGGTGGTTGGCCGGATAAACGCAATGACTACGGCCTTCTAGAAACTACTAGGCCTGAACATGAAAAAGATAAAACATTGGTAATGATTTTTCAATTGAAAAATGGAAGGAAAAATTCTGCGACCCGGATTCGAACCAGGAACCTCGACTATCATGGCCGATGCCTCTACCAATTGGGCTAAAGCAGACACCACGGATAGCCAAGCTGTCTTAAGGTGTCTTAAAGACAACCAAGTTGTCACGGTTGAAAGCCCAATGGGAGATGGGAACTGGCCCGCAGATCGAGAATTTCTCCACTTCAAACCATCAAAAGTTGATGAACTCACAAGTGAATAATAATAATTATTAACTGGAGAAACGTCTCCAAGCATAGGTAATGATTTTTCAATTGAAAAATGGAAGGAAAAATTCTGCGACCCGGATTCGAACCAGGAACCTCGACTATCATGGCCTATGGGGCTAACCAAGTTGTCACGGTTGAAAGCCCAATGGGAGACGGGAACCTGGAACACAGATCGAGAATTTCTCCACTCCAAACCATCAGAGGTAGAGGCATCGGCCATGATAGTCAAGGTTCCTGGTTCGAATCCGGGTCGCAGAATTTTTCCTTCCATTTTTCAATTGAAAAATCATTACCTATGCTTGGAGAAGTTTCTCCAGTTAATAATTATTATTATTCACTCGATATAACATTGTTACGCCGTTCTGGTGGTGCTCAAGCAACACCTTCTAGAAAGAAAGTCTGTGCACTGAAAATTCGTACATTGTTACATGATCATAAGAAGTCATAATTTAGGCTTTATTATTGGTAGAAATACGATTAACAATGCCTCTTTATGATGATGTAACAATGTATGAATTTTCAGTGCACAGACTTTCTTTTTAGGAGCTGTTGGCTCAAGGCTAGCTATAGTCCATCCAGCCTTAGTTTGCGCGAAATGTGATGGACATTTCAATTGTTATGTGTTGTTTAATTTTTGATGTAACAATTTCCGACAATTAAAACGGCCATTTGTTTTCGCGCAAGCTAGGCTGGATGGACTACAGATAAACGTTGATAGTGCTCAAGACCAGAAGTAAGTTCAACGCCACAATCTTAATGCTTCAAGAATACATTATTGACGTCAATGTTCAGCCCTGGTAGTTTCTAGAAGGCCGTGGTAGAGACCAAGCGTGCATTTTTATAAGTAGCTTTTTGCTAAAGCTCCTAACCTAAACAAAATATCTCTGAAACAGCGCCTGAACAAAGCCTACCTCCCGTAGAGTTTCGATAGCATGAACGTTGCGATTCTCACTTTTGCTCACTGTCCACCGTTAGCTCTCGCTAGGTCCATGATTTTATCGAAACACACCTCTTGTTTCCTATTATGTGAGGATTGGCTTCAAGAGACCATTCTGCGTAAAAATGAAATCGCGTAAAAACCATTTTAAAAGCGTAAACTTAACTTAAATAAATTTAATTATTTGAATATTGTGTAAAAAATTATATTCTTTCAACCACGACATATTTTTGTGGATTCAATTTCATTTCTATTATACGTAACAATTAATCTACATTATCATAATATTAATGCAAGAAATTCACGAGATCCCTGCAAGCATTTGTGAACGCTTTGTATTTTACTATACTAAGAATGCAGTATCTTCACTACATAGAAAAATTTCATTAATTACTAATTTTTTTTTCGTTTACTTTTTTAAACAAATTAAATTAGTTCGATAGATTTCAATGCAGTATCAAACGCATCTCTAATATTTGTATGATTGACTCTCTACAAATGAAATTTTTAAATTCATCTAATGGAAAGTAAGTTTCATGTAATATCTTATGGTTCCAGCCTGATTGATATGTTGATTTTATTAATCTTCTAGCAAAAAGCTGAATCGACACAGTTCAAAGGTCTCCAATGGCGGTCGAAACTGCGTCCACCGAAAAATTCTTCGAGGAAACCATGAAAACGAATCAAATAATATCGACCATCGATTTATATTATGGGCGGTTGTTTATTTTTTTTCCTTTTGATAAATCGAATAACCAAACGATAAGATTTATTTGAAAAGACTTGTATTATGATCGTGAAAAATGAAGAGTATTTCTGAAAATATTAAGTAGATGAAAAATAGGTAAATGTAATTTTATTTACTAAATAGAAATAATAAATTTTCTATCGCTCCTTCTTTATTGATTAAAGTTTCTATTCGATCGTAAATCAGTCACCTCTGATTGATTTTTCCGTTCGGATTTTTTCTTAAGAATAAAATCTTAAATCTATTTGGAGTTTATTATTCTTTATTCGTAGGAAATTATTTCAACAATGTCATCATTCAAAACTATAAAAAAATACCTACTATTCAAAACTGATATAAATTTGTCAGCAACGGTTATGAAAAGACGACGCACAGTGGCGAATATCTCCGAAATTTTGACCAAAAGTAAGAAAAAAAAAACCAAACATTTTTCTCATTTTGAAAAACTGAACGGTATTTTGTTTTTGGACTACACCAACATCATCTGCTATCAAAACCGACGTTCAATCTTCACTCCGTAAAAGATATGCAAACTTAGTTATTTCATGAAAATTAGAAATATTATATTAATAATTAACGTATGAAAATTCTTCTTTATATATTATAATATGAAAAGTAGATAAAAATAAAATAACTTAAAATATACAGTTCACCAGATATACATATTAGCAACAATAAATGTATGTTGGTGATAGGAATATTTGGTGAACTGTATATCTTAATTTATTTTGTTTTTCTCTACTTTTTATATTATGATTTATAAAGGCGAATTTTCATAAATTAATTATTAATATAATCTATTCCTCCTTTTTTACTTAACTAGAAAATTAGAAATGATGGTATGAAAATAATGTATCGATGTTGGTAAGTTCTAATATGATCTAACTTTATATTTACATTAATTTCATTTCTTATAAAATATTTCTAGAACTACGGCACATAAAAATAAAATCTTGTTTTCCAGATAAAAAAATAGTCATCTATCAATCGAGATCAAACTCCCATCTCTGTTTTAAAAGGAAAGATTAAAGGTCGCAAAAGATGTTCTGATTGAATTTAGCTGCGACAATCTGTGGCCTGATCAGTTATCGTCATTTGTTTATGTTACATTTTTTGCATTAGCTTTATTACATTATTCGACGTTTTTTCAGTGGCCTATTTTTTAAAGTTTTTTTAGTGTTCTATTATTGTAGGTTATTGTAACTATTATATATTGTAAATTATATTATGATGTATTTCATTCGAAATTTTAGAGTATCCTGTAATTTTAGTGCGCGGCGATGCTTCACTGCAGGGCATCAATAATATGCGCCTCACCTCTGGTACTAAAGTAGTAACAACCTTCTTTCTGGTACTAAGCACCTCAGATCTATATACCCATACAATTTAGAAACAAGGTGCCCACTTTGTTTCTATACTGTGTCGACACGGTTGATATATAACGAAGAATATGTACCCCAAACGATTGCGTGAAGGTGGCGACAATTTCCCATCTCCTTTCCAGCAACCTCTGCAGGGAAGCTTCGCGGCGCACTAAAATATACGAGATGCGATCAAAAAGTTCCGGGACTGGTTGCGCATGTCGCCAACAATGGCAACACAAGTCCACAAATACAGTAATTGCAGGCCTAACAATCATAAATCCGCCTTTCAAGGAGTTTTGTTACATGTGCATTGGGGACTGAGAAAATACTGCTATTGTGAACACATATGTGAGATCATCTGAGATTTTATCATGGACATTAAATATGAGAACGAGCAAATTCGAGTAATCTGAGAAAGGACATTCGGCGAAAACGACCAGATCTCTGGCATGAAAACAACTGGAGGCTCCACTACGATATTGCACCCTCTCATCGAGCTCTCCTCACACGCGAATTTCTTGCGAAAAACAACAAGATTTCGCTTCCACACCATCCTGCTCGCCAGATTTGGCTCCTGCAGTCTTTGCCCTTTTTCTGAAAATGAAGATACAGTTGAAAGGTCGCCGGTTTGATACGATTGAGCATATTCAGTGCGAATCGCAGGTGTTTGACTCGTATCAACAATAAGACTACCAGAACACAAGCCTGATGTGGCAGAAACGCTGGACTCATTTATGGCTTCGCAAAGGGACTATTTTGAAGGGGACACTGCAAATCCATTTAAATAAAGTAATTTCTCTGTAAATGAACCAGTCCTGGAACTTTATGATCGCACCTCGTACAACAGATATTTTGAAACCA
>JAHWFO010062673.1:2065505-2090680 GCA_023313115.1 Rhysida immarginata | reverse complement strand
GAAATTTTATCAAGATCGGAATAAAACTGTAGATTTGTATAAAAAACGTACACACAGATCCACAGACCCACACACAGACCCACAGACCCACAGACGCACAGACCCACAAACATCCTTCTTTATATATATAGAAGATTATTTATTGTATTCCAGGGTTTTTGTGTCTCGTCCTTTTCTCTTATAAATATCCGTTCATTCTCTTTATATGACCTGAGACAAGTGTCTTGGGGAAATACTAGGCTAATTCTTCGCAGTCGTACAGAATACTTATATGACATCCTATTAACCTTATACTTTGGAAACCTGTAAACTCTGCTAAGCGTGATATCTTGCAGTTCCGTTTTTGCAAATCTCTTCGATGTTTTTGGCTCCTTCATTTTTTCTGTGTCCATCTTAATGGTTTTGCCTTAAAAGCCATTAGAATTTTTCTGTAGTATCTTAATTAAAAGGAGGCGCTCATAAAATTACTATTGAAGTCTTGATTAATAGTGATTAGGGGAATTAATTGTTTCAAGATGAGGTGATTAATAAATAGGGACAGGATGTAATTTTTAATTTTGCTTAACATAACTAAATATAGATGACGACGCGTCTCGATATGAAGATATCATCATCAGATCTTTATGCACATTTTTTTTAATTTTTCAAATTTGTTGTTTATCAGTGTCATTCTTGATAAGATTGCTGTCTTCATTATGCTATTGCTATAATTAGCATTGTTGTCTTAAGACATTTATTTGGTTCAATATGTTTGTCCTGTCTTTTGTGATTTGAGTGTTTTAGTAAATATCAGGAAAGACAAAGATGGACAGTAAATTTGAAAATTAAAAAAAATAATAAATAAATATATGATGATTCTTGATGATGGTATTCAATACCGAAAAGCGTTGCCAGCTGTGTATATTTATAATGCTACTCCAAATTAAAAATTTTGTTACCCTGTACAGAAATAACATTAACACTTTAGGGATGCAATTATATTTCACTCTCCAAGACTTTCTTAGCAATGTTGCCTATAATGTATGCTGGACATGTAATATTAACTTTCGTTTCAATTTTAATGTAAAAAGCAAAATTTTAATCCACGTAAAGATAAAATCCCTTTAAAGGACACAAAAATTTATGAGCGCAGTTAATCTATTCACCAACAAAGTAGAATTCTCTTAAAGCTAACATATCGGACCGGCCCCTTTTATTCTTTTGAAAAGTGTTTATAAATAATGCACGAAATAAAAAGTGATTTTCTTAGAATTCTTGCGGACGTCAGGGAAATCTCTAAGTAATAAAAATTAAATCCATTTTCAAAACCGTAATTGCACATCTGTTTAAAATTTCTGACTTCAGTATTTCGAGTTACGTAAATAAATTATTAATATTCCGAGTTTACATTAGTTGTAACTATAGAATACATAAAACAGACATCAAAGAAGGGTGGTTGGTTGATTGGTTGGTTTATTAGAATTTTTGGCGTCGACTGCTAAGGTCATTTTGCACTTTTTACACAAGTTATATCCGTACGTAGCCCGGGAAAAACACAAACATCCATGCCCACGGCGGGATTTGGACTCGAGAACTAGAAAGCCTACTCCGTAGCCCTCTCGGCCACCTGGCCGGCTATCAAAGAAGGTTCAAAGGGTTCTTTAAATTTTAAAAATGCAACTTGGGACTATCAAATAAATCATCAGAAATAAAAGATAAAATACGAGGCTGAGTCAAATGAAAACCGGAAAACCGCTGTAGGAAATCGAAAACTGCTCCCATTGCGATCAGACCCGGTACGCATGCGCGCGGACTCTCCCGCACCAAAGAAGAGCAGCGTGGAGTGAACCATTTCCTACACAGCGAAAGCACGAAACCAATAGAAATCCATTGACGGATGTTGGCACAGTATGGTGCTGGATGTGTATCGCAGACTCGGGTGTACGAATAATGTAAGAAATTCAGCGGCGGCCAACAAGTTTGGCGGACGCGCCGAGGCCAAGCCAGGCACATTATCTTGTGACAACCGAGGCGATTGCAGCCGAAGGAGATGATTCTGCAGACGGGTCACCATCGATGACATTGCAACGGCATTACAGGTCAGTCATGGCTCTGCTCAGCATATTGTCCATGATGAGCTGAAATATCGGAAAGTGGCCGCAAGATGGGTCCCTCGTCGGCTGACGCCCGAAATGAAGGAGAGGATTGTGACTGGAGACGAATCCTGGGTCCATCACTACCATCCACAGACCAAGCGCTTCAGTAAAGAATGGCGGCACTCGACATCACCAAAGCCGAAAAAGTTCCGCAGCCAGCCATCCGCAGGAAAGGTGATGCTGATCTTGTGGTGAAACATTACATGGATAAATGCAAGACGGTGATCAGTGCCACCTATAGTGAATTGGTGCGTGACATTCTGAAACCTGCTATACGCACCAAGCGCCAAAAATGTTATAAAACAAGAACGTTTTATAATTCTAGTCGGTATAAAGCGACACTAGAGGGAGCCCCGAGAGAAGAGTTAAAAAGGTGGAAAGCGGAAGTCGAAGGGAGAATGGCTCGAGCAACGAAGTATGGATGGTGTTCAGGAGGGGCGGAGAGCGAGAAGAAGGAAACCTACAGAAAACAAATAGAAAGGAGTTCAGAACCGACAGCGGAAATGAATAAGGTTAGTTCCGATATTATTAATTCCGACGCGGGAACTCTAACATTATCGACGGTGGAAGAGCTGTCAGAACTTGAAGAAAATAGCAGAACTTTCCCCCAGCAGCTGAAGCCAGCTATTACATTGAGCCTATCGAAAGTTATTCAACCTGTCCCGAGCTTTTGGAAATGTTTTACCAGAGTACAAGTGCACGACATGGTCGAAACGGCTAGAAAAGATAGCGCGACCGGAAAAGTCGTATGTTTATATTTTGCTACATAAATTGGATATTTTCCAAGTGGAATAGAAGTCTATTGTTATAACGGCATAGGAAATATGAGAAATAATTATATGCCCACGAACATATTAGATTAACATTTAAATACTTACCTTCCAAGTAAAGTGGATCAGCCTATTGCATATTGGAGGCTGAATATTTGTTTCCTACTAAGATAATTAATACTAAATATTATTGTGGAAAAAAAGGAGCGACTTACCTATTACGGTAGTCTGATAAATAAGTTTATTAATATTAACAGGACAAGATTATTCAACTAAGATAAGAAATTCCTAAACTCAGTTTAGCTTTAAATTTGGATTCCTGATATTGACTGTATATTTATGAGAACGCATATGTGGATATTTATTCTAATGCTTCTAAGTTGATAGCTTGGCTAGACTAAAGAATTAGACCCTATGTGGATAATTGATTAATTGATATCCTTTGAATTTTTTTTGCATGTGGAGTTTTGAACGGCTGTGTGCCTTCTCTCAGCTTGTTTTTCTACCCGGAGCCCGAGATTGGATTGCGCCCGTCGTCGCAGCTTCTCAGGGGTTGTCTCATCCAAATAATTGAAGAAGACGAAAGTGAAGTTTTTCGTTTAACAACAGTAGCTAATATAAAACATGTCGGTGTTAAGCTAAACATTGATATCCGTATTATTATAGTCGGAGTAGACTCAGTTAAAAACAGTAATCTGTATCCAAACGTTAACTTTATTTATTAATACTCAAGAAGTAATTGATTGCAAATTACGTGTATGTATACCAGTCAATTTATTAACTTAATAAAAAGCGTTTATTAGGAAATTGGCTTTTCTAATTTGTCTCCAGTACTTATATTAACAATTAAATTGCTTCCACTGATAATTATACGTGACACACGGACTCCTCTCAACAGGCGTTCTCATCCAGCATGACAACGCGCGACCTCATACGGCTCGTGTGACCGTGGCGACTATCCAGGACTTGCGTCTGGAGTGCCTCCCCCATCCTCCTTACTCTCCCGACCTCGCGCTCTCCGACTTCCACAACTTTGGCTCACTAAAGGACTCCTTAGGTGGCCACAAGTTCGCGACCGACACGGAGGTGAAACAGGCGGTGCATGAATGGCTGCACGCGCGGCCAAAAGATTATTTTTTTTCCGAGGTATCCATGCCCTCCCGACCAACACCTCCTAGATAGAAGGCCTGATAAGGGAAACGTCACATATTGTTACATCATCATTAGTCGACCAAATTTAGGCTTATTATTGGTAGAAATAGATTAACAATGGTCGACTAATGATGATGTAAGAATGTATGACTTTTCCGTTATCAGGCCTTATGTCTAGGTGGTGTTGTCCCGACTCAGTGGCGGAAATGCATCGAAAAGCAAGGGGACCACATTGAAAAATTGTGTACTTGTTCCAACTCTGTCTGTAATAAAGGAGCTGTAAAAAAATATTTCCGGTTTTCGTTTGATTGACCCTCGTACATGTTGTATTTGAAAAAAAGTTTATGGCTTGATGTGGAAAAAATTAGTGTTGCAAGTGTTTCAAGTTTCTATTTCACTTTTTTACGTAGATAGAGAAAAAAATTGTAGATGCAAGCAAATCGGGATTTTTAAAAATTTGTTTAGTACTTTGTTTGTTTGGTTCATTTTAATATTTGTTGCGTCTGGCCTACGGTAAATAGTAAACCAACCAAAAGCAAGACCTTAAAATGCATTTTTACCAACTTCGATTAAAAGTTACTTTCTTTTGCGTAGTTTATTGATTAAATTTATTGATCTCCGTCTACAGTTCGTTCCCCTTTTCAGTGTAATTCATTCCATCTTTTCCCCATTTCTCTTCCTTCTCTTCGTTCCTTTTCATAGACAAATTCCTTGTGGAAAATCCATTTTGATATTCATTTTTTTTTGTCCGGCTGGGTAAATGCCCTGACAATTCCAAAGCTCTCGCAGACGCTGCGCTTCATGCATATTTCTTTAGCGTCGATGAGGTGTTCTACGTCGTGTTTGTTTGAAAAGGAAGCGGGGAAACCTATCCCTAAATAATCCCATCGAACTTGGGGACAAAAAAATTGAAATAGCAATTTCTTTAAAAAGACAAGATTTTTCTTTTTATTATTCTGTTCTTGGCTGCGCATTGTTGTTGTTTGGATTCACTGAAGTATGGATTTGTGAACCGGAAAATAAAAGAAAAACCCTTCTCTGTAGAAAAACAATTTTTTATAATTTTAAGAGAACTACGCTATCACAAATCTGATTTACGGATGACAATTGGATAGCTCTCAGATGTCGACCAGTCATCAAATTTGTATAAACTTTCAATTCACGAAAAATAGAATAAGAAATAATTAATTCATTTATAATATTTTCATTTGCGTGCTCTACATAATTGATTTTTCAAACGGATTATTGATTACTGTTTTTTAAAAAATTGCGAAGACAGATTTGGTACTGTCGGGTGACTTACATCACCTGGGAAATAAATATTATTGGATTATCACGGTAAAAGCAAAGCGGCTAAAGCAGCAAAAGACTCAAAAGCCTAATGCGGACGTTTTTTTTTATCGATTAAAATTCCATCGCTTTTAACCATTAATTATTGCTTGCTTAAATTCTGGATTGCGTCGACTTATAGGTCATTTACGTCCTATTAAATGATTATTATCTTTACACTGTTCTGAACAAACACGAGAAAATTCGAAACCGATACTTAGCAAAAAATTGGCAGCCTATACTCCCCCCTCCCAGCTATCTCAACCATCTACCAAAGAATATGCATAAAATTGTCCATATACGTGCAATTGTCCATTCAGCAGAATAGTGCACCATTACAGTTGAAAATTTCAGCCAAAAAAAAGTAAAGCCATCATGTTTTAATAACCAGTGACTTTCCATTTTCAACGAAACTTGAGATATGCGATCAGACATTATATCTACAAGGTTTTTATATATATATCAAAATTGCCTCAGTCTTTAGGTCTTACATATTTAAGAAAATTGGACAAAGAAATTTGAAACAAAAAATTGCGAACAAAGTTCTCTACTTTGAATTCACACTGCAGAATTCACATTTAAAATTTCGAATGTAGTTTCATTTATTCCAGGCCTATGTTATTTCGATTGGTAGATCTCGATCAACATTCGCTATAGAAAATCTATTACATTTGTTTTCCTAAGTTGTATTTGAGAATATAATTGAGTCACTACCATGTCATTAGATATATCTAAACAATTAATGTGTACAATTTTTTCTTGTATATTTATATAGATTGTTTTCAATTGCTTAACGGTAAAATCTGCATATGTGAACCTCCAGGGCTGAGAGGTTATAATTACAGCCCAGTACGGTCCTGCTCAACAACCAGCTCGCATATTTATGGAAAATTTAAACAATTGGCTGGCCTGGCTAGAACAAGTGCGAACTGTTTCCAGCACATTACTGATCTTTTTATATCTTTATGAGAACAAATTATTTCCCCATCTTTTTTTAATGCAGAGCAAACAATAGAAAGTAGCGCATTTTGGTCGCTAGCATCCGAATCGGGTAGTGGCATCAAGAGAGAGAGAGAGAGAGAGAGAGAGAGAGAGAGAGAGAGACAATAGAAAGAGCAATAAAAACTTTATGATTTTAAGCAGTTTTGAGAATGATTTTAAAATTCATGTAAAATGTATATAAAACCGAAACGAATAAGCTTTTTCCACGAAGCTTAATGTATGTTTTCTTATTTAACGCATAAATCTCGCAGCATTTCGAAATTGGCTTGAATAGTGTTGGTAGCTGAGTAGTACTTATCATGATTTACCACATATATATTAATGAATTGAATGAATATATCGTGTATTTCAAAAGTTCCCGAACTGCTCCTTCTGTATGTAGGGAAAACCTAACCTATGACAGGAGGAGTAATGTTCGGCCAACCACTAAAATAAACCATGTGCTGAAATAAAATTCCATAAAATCAGTTTTACATAGTGGCAAAGTTTCTCAAATGTCAGAGAAGTTTCTCAAAATAAAAGAGGTCAGAGAAGATACGGTAGTAAGTGGTTTATTATGCCTTACGCGTTTCGGCGTTACGCTATCATCGGAGGCTACTCGACTACAAAGCATCAAGCTGGCCATGCCTGATATTTATACAGAATGTGCGTATTATAATAGCCAATTAGATAGATAAGCTACGAAGTAATATCGTGATTGGTATAAGCGCGAGCTGGTGAGGCGCGGACCGTGTGGGGGACTCCATTATCACTTCCTTTTATTGTTCTTGGTTGTTTCGTCGATGTCGATGAGTATTTGCAGGGTTTCTTCACGTTCGAAGGTTGTTTGGTAATTCAATAGGGTCTTGGGCGCGGTTTGCCTTCGTTTAGTGATTTCCATCTCTTCTCGTAATATTATCTTGGCTCTGTCGTTGTTAGTGCATAATACCTTCATGAATCGGTCAATGTCTACCATCCTGTGCTTCATTCTGTTGAGATGTACAGCATAAGCGGAAATGTTGTCCCTATTGGTCCACGATTATCTATGTTCTCTGAATCTGATAATGAACGATCGACTCGTGGATCCGATCTACACCGCATCGCAATCGGGGCAAGATAGCTGGTATACCCTGCTCTCTCTAAAATAAATAGCGGGATTCGTTACGACTGGGAGCATCCTTTAATTGAAAAAAAGAGAGACAGTGACTTCTGTCTACCAGCCCTTCAGCATACCTGCACAACAGTACGTTATGCAGGGAAAGTCATCTCCTGCGTTCGGGAACTTTTGAAACACACGATATAGATGGTTCGCTATTAGGGTGCCAACAAAAGGAGAAATGCTTCTATTATAGAGATCAAAAGTAGGGGCTCTGGAAAGCTTCATATCAACCTATGAAAGATGAGTTATTGTAGAATTCTATTGCACCTTCGCACTCTAATTGCTTCTAAGTCGTATTTATTTAGATATATACATTTTGCTTGATCCGTCCGTCATGAAGCGACAAAGCATGAGCAACAGTATGCGCGGACCAACAATGTATATCTCATGCAAGGCAAAGTTTCTGTAATATTAAGCCATAATAAAAAAAATTATTTGCTTTAAATTAAAATCTAATTTACAAATTCGACTGTTATGTTACCCGTCGTACGATGGGCTTTAATGCTAACAAAAATAAATGACGCGACAAAAGAAAACAATTAAAAATCTCCTTTCTTTTTTACAATATGACACCAATTATCTACTTCAATTCTACGTGTAGGAGATTCGTAAAATAGCTCGATAATTGCTTGATGCGTGTAATAACAATATATTAAACAGTGTGATTATCGATTCCTAATGAATAGGGTAATAGCGCCGACGAAGCGAAAATTTCAGACAATCTCTGGAGTCGAAGAAGCCTATGCGAATCCAACGGAGTATGGAAATCGACAGCATCGATTTCTATGCTATGTTCGTGGTCCAAAATCATTTGATCGGCCTCGGTGGCTCAGCGGTTGCGTGGTCGCCTCTGATGCTCGAGGACGCGGGTTCGATCCCGGCCGAGGACGACGAGGATTTTTCAGGGGGAAATCCTGAGATCACGCACTTCCTTCGGAAGGGAAGTAAAGCCGTTGGTCCCGTGTAGTCGTTTGCCGGCTGCACGTTAAAGAACCCTTGCGAGGCAAAATTTGCGGCCCCTATAACGCCGTCCTGAAATGACCATAGCAGTTGAAAAGGACGTTAATACCAAACAAACCAAACCAAACCAACCAAAATCATTTGAAGATCTTCGAAGAGTAGTTGGTGTATTGCAAGATACTTTCCAGGAAGCTTCAAAAGACTAAGGCTGCTAAAGGACGATGAAGAATGGCATCGTTGCATGCGATGCGTGAAGCAACATGGATGAAGGAAAACTGGATCGAAAACTCCTTAGTCTCTGTGAGTGAGTGCTTCAAAAGAGCGCCATCTGGTTATTTTGCAGTCGTACTAACTACCTAAGCAGACGACACGGGAAATTTTTATAGGTTTTAATCAAACTTTTACTTTAAGAATTGCGTGAACAAATGCCTTAATCTAGTCAAGTAATATTAATATTTATTTATTTTTAAACATCAACTTTCAATATAACAAAGATATGACCAGGATGTGACTTATTAGTAAACTCACGGAATAAAACCAAATTTTAGTAATGTGCAAATCAAAGTGTATTTCTTTATCATGACCACATATTCCTTGTTACAAGACAGTCAGCTAGTAAGCATTAGTTGAAAATGCATCAAACTGTTCATCCATAAAAAAATTATTACTCGATTTGTAATAATTAAAGCATTTTATAATTATACAGAAATTCGTCCTTAAAATATGAAGGATGAAGACTTTCTTCAGATTTCCATCCCTATTTTGCGAACATTATATTTGTAATGCATCTATAAAAGCTAAATATCTTCGTCTACTCCAGTCCCTACTTAATTACATCAATTACTATTATGCAATATTATTTTACGAATAATACAATAATATACGAGTAATACAATAATAAGTACCTTTCCGTATCCTTTGGAAAACGGAAAAACTATAGCGATTATTTCGACGATTATTCTCGCCATTCAGAGCTGAACATTTCTGTCCGCCTGGCGTGGTCATGTTTTCAAATTTGCTGTGTCGTCTGCTTAGTGCGTTAGTACGAATGCAAATACCTAGGTGGCGACACTGAAAAAAAACTCACGCGCGACGCATTGGAGCTTTCGATCCAGTTTTCCTTCATCCATGGAAGCAATTACTTTCCAGATTTGACAACTCAGACATCTATTTACAGTCATTCTGGCATACTATAAGTCCCCAGTAACTAAACGAATGTGGAATAGTTGTGCAGACGCGTTGTCAGAAGACCATCAGCATCAATTCGACTCAGAAGCAACCAATCTTCGAGTGCTGTATCTCACATTAAGAGATTTGGACCAATATCTGACAAACAATGAACGGCGACTCAAGGATTGTCCAGGGATTCCTCAATTGCTTCAGTTCGCTGATCAAGAAGTTGAAGCGTTCCAAGATTCAAATCCACTGGCATTGCTGAAGATTGCATACCTTTGTACAAGATTCGAAGAGTCGGTGGATCAAATATCGCTCTTAAATGACTAACAGTTGATTGTGTACAATCACATTAAATGCAGAATGCAATGAGATGCCAGAAAGAAGATCTTTTCTTGGACGGTCCTGGCGAAACCGGTAAATCATTTTTGCTGGAAAAAGTGCTGGCGACTGTTCGATTGGACGGCAAAATTGCCCTGGCAACGGCAACGAGTGGAATTGCAGCACTTTGGTCGGGAGAACGGCACATTCAGTGTTGAAGTTGGGCCTGGATCTAAATGCAACTTCAACCTGTAATACCCCCATTCAATCGCAACATGCAGAATTTCTATGCAAAGGCAGGTCCTGGACATGCAAGTTACTAAATATATTTCATTTCGTATAATCTATGGGTGTCTAATGTTGCTTATTTCCTCTTTAATTACTTACATTTTTGCAGTGCTACTTTGGCGCGTTGGTTACATGGCGTGTTTGACAACCTTGATATTGTGGGTTTGATCCTTCAGAATAGAATTTTTAAATAGAAACAACTTTGTTTCCCGTCTTCGTTTTCCCTAACATTAGTGCTTCTCTTATTGGCAGTTGCAGTTGGAAGAACCGGTGTACGAGTAATAGTAGTATTTTAGCATCAGCTTGACATTATTCTTTCTGTGTGATCAGTCTGTTTGAAGCTGGCCACACCGAATTTTTTTTTACGGCTAACTACTTTCAATCAAAGCATTCTGTAAGCGTCGTTTCCTCAATGCATAGTCTAATGTATCTTCTTTTTATTGTCAATTTAAATGCAGAATCAAATAGAACAAATAATGTAGCCATTAGCTATTAATGACTTCTATTCCCTTTAGCAATTTCGACTAAAGTAGAACATCGAAAATTTATTTTACAATTGAACAATAGACTACAACAAAATCCAAAAGTGAAACTTAAGCAACGAAATTCAGGGATCAAATTTCTGAACGAACTTTGAAAAGGTATGTCCAAAAGATTACCTAGAAGAGAAGCTGTAAAATAAGCTTACTTTTCTTGCAGATGAATTTATGATAATTTTCACGAGTTATTGCATTTGATAAATAAATACTAAATCATATAAAAATCAGAAACTTCATTGTCATTCAACTTATTTCTGATTTTCATTTATTTTATTTTATTCTAAAATAAGTATGAGTTGTTCATATCTAATGCTGCGAATGAAAAAAAAATGACCGCGAAAACCAGCTGATTATGTTGTCCTCTTCAATAAACAAAGCTTTTTTAATGTTTGTTTAGCTTTGATTTAGTAAAAGTGACAGCTGTGACGCTGAATCCAGTTAGGATAATAGATAAGTGGTTTCGTGAGTTCGTGAAAACATTGAAACTTTGTCGCCATCGGCGAAATTCGATTCTGGTTAGTCGAAACAGCCATTCATATCATGCAGTTGAAATTTTAAAGTTTATATATTGTTAATAATAATATTTACTTAATTTATTTATTAATACATTTAATTAATTGCTTGTGATAATCATATGAACAATAATGTTTTATAATTTAGTTTTCCACTTCCTGTTCATTTTCTTTTTTCCTCGTCCTTATGTGCATATGTTCGTATTTTCTGTTTTAATGAGGAGTACATTTGTTAATGTCAGTGAACAATAGAAGAAAGAAAAAGACCTGAATGTTGACTGATGAAAAGCGCCTTTATTTAGCTTTATTTGCATTGGAGAATAATGATGCTGGAATTAATTTACAAAGGCGACGGACACACCCTTCACAGCTGTAGACGACGTCGACACAAACGCCAAATTAAGTCTTTCGCTCCCACCCTCCCCCCTTTAATTTTGACTTAAAACATGGAAGGCAGAAGAAAACGTCTTGTAAAATTTATTTCGACTTCGCATTACAAAGTTTTAAATCGATAAAGTTTAAACATTTTCTCTCAGCTTCCCGAGATGTAACTTTCCCCTTTGGAAAAAGCCCAGCAAAGCTTTTATTGGGATTAACCACAAATAGCAATGGATTTTTTTTATCTTCTATAAAAAGTTCATTTTTCTTCTTTAAAAAAAAACATTTCACAATAAGCACGGTTTGTTTTTATATGATAGAAAGAAGCATAGATATAGATTTTAAAAACAAATTTTTAAAACTTGTTTTTATATAAGATGTTTTTTAAACGCCTTATTTACTTTTTAGAGTTTTTGAGCAATACAATGACCCTTATCTCCAAGAAAAATAATGGAAGTGGGTTTTGTTTTGAGGGTCGTCCACAAATTACGTCATCCATTTTCTAAATAATTTTATTGTGGGGGCCCCCCGGCGGGGCGGGGTGAGCAAATTTCATGTTTTGGCAACCCCCCCCCCCCCCCCCTTGGAATATGTCACCCTGACACGAAAAATTACTATTAATGTATTAGACTCCATAAAGAAGTGTACAACACAAAATACAAGTAAAAGATTAAATTGGGGACGGTATTACAAATAAAACGAGTTAGAATGAAAAGTTAAAAACCACATTGTTCTAATAACGAATAAATGATGAAAATAATCGATACAACTATAGGTAGAACAAGAAGATAATTATTTCTAACTTGCATTGATAAATTATTCCATGTGGATAAAATGTTAAAAGGGAAAAATTTATTTAAAAAAAATGTGTAACAAAGGATGGATGAATTTGATTGCGAACCAATAATCTACACTCACTCACCAAAAGTCATGGCATACCTGCCTAATAAACTGTTGGGCCCCCTCTGGTCCGGATAACGGCGGTGACCCGTCCTGGAAGAGAGTCTACCTGTCACCGGAACACAGGCACTGGAAGCCATGCCGCCTCCACTGCACTCCATAACGATGCTGCATTTAACAGTTGTGTTGGTGACGACCTGACAGATCGTGCAATAACGTTCCACAAATGTTCAATGGGATTGCAATCTGGGGAACGTGGAGGCTAAATCAATGTCGTGAAGTCGGTAATATGTTTCTCCAGCCACTGCCGTGTCAAAGGGCCATGTGTGGAGGCGGATTATCTTGCTGGAAGATGCCGTAGCCCGCGGGGTAAAAACTATTCATGAAGGGGTGCAGTTGGTCCCCAAGCAGATCGACGTAGGAAGTAGTACGCAGAGTGGATGTCAGATGCACCAATGGACCTATTGCATACCACGACGAAACACCCCAGACCAGTATGAAACCTCCATCTGCCTGAGTGGTCCCCACCTGACAAGCGGGGTCCATGGCTTCGTGTGGCCTGCGCTAGACACGGATACGACCATCGGCCCATTATAGCTGAAACCGTGGCTCGTCGGACCATACAACACTTCGCCAGTCCTCAGCGGTCCAATGTCGATGTTGATTGTCTCAGGCTAGGCGTTGCCGACGATGTGAGGGCGTTCCAAAGCCTGCAGCAGCCAAGGTTTGCCGAATTGTCGTCACGTACACAGTTGTGGGGCATCCCTGGTTGTACCGCATGGTGATTTGGGCTGCTGTCGCCCTTCAATCAACAGTTGGAAGCCCGGTGACCTGGCGAACACCTATGACATCAATGAGGTGTGGGGAAAATTGGGTTGTAACTCTTTGTTAGGTGTACTCTCGATAGACCCTTGCAACGGTTTTGCGGGGAAATTGCAGGGTGTTGGCTACATCTGAAATTGAGGCATCCATCCGTCTGGTACCAACAGTCATCCCCCGTTCAAATGCGAATAGCTCTCGGCGTGCTGCCATTTCTGCAGCTAGTTTTGCTTACAATAATTGTGTGATATCAAGGAGACCTGTGCACCTGCATTTCGAGAATGGAAGCAGCGGGATCTATCTCATTATGGACAGAGAACCTGATTGGAGGGGTGCGCATGACATTTGGTGAGTGGGTGTATATTGCAACCCATAGAACACCAATCTTTAACGAAATCGCTATAATGCGTTGAACGTCGAAGTGCCGCTGCTAATTTTTTATAAATAGCGAGAGATCTACAATTTTAATTTTTTTTTTACAAAAAAGGGGAACGGAGCATCGATGATCAAGATCAAACAAAATTCGAAATGGTTTATTAAAAGTGACAATAAGTCTTTTTTTCAAAGAACTGAATAATCACTCCGTATTAAATAGTAGTAATAAGGACTGAATAAAAGAATTTTTTCTTTTATTCTATAGATAAGAGATTTCTAACCTCTCTAAAAACAAATTGTAATCTTAATAATTTAGGGATCAACATTTCAATACGAGGTAAAAAGTCAGGGTTGGATCAATCCAAAGCCCCAAAATACTTATGGCTTTGCCTTCAGCGCATCTCCCAAATTTTTGAATTTGTATATTCATTAAATTAAAGTTTAGGTTTTGTTTTTTACATTGTGTCATAATTGTTTCGATGTCAGAATTTATACAGGGTGTTTTTGAATTGAGTACAGATTTTTTGGGAGATGATAGAAGAGGTCCTTAGAAGAATTTTTTGTCATATGAACATGGGGTCCCCGCAGCTCCGTTTACTTACAATACTGCATTGAACAATCAAATGACACCGGGACGCAGTGTGCGTTGGTAGGCCTAGATTATTTTATTTTTAACAATTAACACAAGCAATCTACTGTATGACTTTTACAGTAATTGTTCGAAATGACCGCCATTTGCTTCATAGCACAATTCGCAACGCCTTATGATGGATTGATGTACGCGTGGAAGCAGTTGATTTGCACGGTCGCTGATGTCACCTGCTGCCGCGACAACACGAGCCCCCAATTCTTCTTCGGTATCTATGGGTTCGGAGTACACCATTGATTTTATGCTTCCCCATAAAAAAAAAAATCCATCGGTGTGAAATCTGGCGATCTCGGTGGCCAAGCAACTGGTCCGCCACGACCAATCCAACGACCAGGATATGTCTCATTTAGGTAATCTCTAACTGCTCTTGTGTAATGCGAAGGTGCGCCGTCCTGTTAATTGTTAAAAATAAAATAATCTAGGCCTACCAACGCACACTGCGTCTCGGTGTCATTTGATTGTTCAATGCAGTATTGTAAGTAAACGGAGCTGCGGGGACCCCATGTTCTTATGGCAAAAAATACTTCTAAGGACCTCTTCTATCATCTCCCAAAAAATCTGTACTCAATTCAAAAACACCCTGTATAATAATCTGTAACATGGCTACTAAGTATATACCAAGAAAAAACTCATCCAAATATGTGTATAAAACTTAATTTATATATTGGGAAAGTGACAGTTAAATTCTATTAACCAAGATGTATCGAAGTAATAAATAAAAATAATGCCACCATAAGGGAAAAAAATTCTATTTATTGAAATACACATCGTTAAATACACAGACGTATTTTTTAAGTAAAACCACACATGAAAGATATC
Organism: Rhysida immarginata; assembly: GCA_023313115.1. NCBI lineage: Eukaryota > Metazoa > Arthropoda > Chilopoda > Scolopendromorpha > Scolopendridae > Rhysida > Rhysida immarginata. The sequence goes on along the minus strand of JAHWFO010062673.1, from coordinate 2,075,421 downwards.
TCTTTCATCTCTGGTAAAACCCTCTCGTCTATTCAAGTAATTAATTCCCTGCACTTCCTGTTTGAAATTGGAGTGGTTGCATCACAAAATTTTCCTCAAGTTAATTGTAAATTTACATTTATTTATGTATTTAGTTAAAATTGATTAGTGATTACTGTCATTTTGAGCAGAGCCCCCCAACCCCTCCCCCTCGTCATTCTCCGTCAGCATTTCCCTCCCCCCCTTGGATGAATGACGTAATTTGTGGCGACCCCTTAAGAGGGTAAATTTTACTCTATGAAATTTTATACAGGGAGAGTCAAAATAAAATATCTCTATTCAAAGCACTCTGGAGAGAAACCCAGAGGGTGTGACAACGAACTTGGGGCTAGTATGAGCAATCGTTTCCTTATGTTTGGTAAAGAAAAATAAAAACAGCAGTGGAAGATCTGGAGCTGCGAACAGCACCTAATGACGAACTGTGAAGTTTCCCGTATCATCAAAACCATGCTATAAGAATAAAACGATGAAGCATTCGTCGCATGACATCTGGGCCTTTCCGTGATGATTTCAATATCTTCACCATTCTTGTAAAACAATTTTCACAGTAATAGCAACACCCAATCACCTTTGCACGTCTTTTTAACATGAAACAGAAACCTGACGCATTATGCAAATTTCGTCATTAGGCGCTGTTTGAAGCAGCATATCTTCCCACTGTCAATCTTTTTTGACCTATTTTTGTCTTTTCCTCTTGGTCTAAAACGCATCCTAGCTGGTTTTGGCGCTGTTATGTCTACTGGTGAATAGGGACACTTTATTTTGAATCATCCCTGTATTTTATCACTATAAAACCTCTTCAAAATCATTTGCAAACAAAATGAAAAATCGTTTTACTGTCTCAAAATTAAATTTTCAAACAACAAAAAAATCTAACAAATTTTTCAAGAAATACACAATTTTTTTGTAGATTTTATATCTTATTGTTAAACATCTGATAGGAATAAAACAATATCAGTGCAAAATGAAGCGAATAATTTTTTTTTTCATTTAGGAAATTGTCGACGAGTACATAGGTATTTATTTATTTATTTATTTATTTATTTAATAAGTGTGCATCCGAGACCGGATATAAAAGATGAAAAACACCCCAATCAACTAACAAGGAGAACCTGAGTACTCTGACTCACCGATTTTGATAAAAAAAAAAAAAAATTGCACGTGTAGCTTTCACCAAATTAAACATACATGCAAAATCATTCAGGCTGTTAATATCCTATAGATTTTAAAATTTATAGATAATTTATAAATGAATTACACATTCCCATACATGTTAAAAAAAATTACGAAGAGAAAAAAAAATTATCGAAGGCGGGATTTGAACCCGTACCTGCAAAACATAAGGCGTGCGCTTTACCACTAGATCACCTAAACACAACAAAAATCTGTGCTACAATTAGGATATTTATAAAGTGTAGTCAATTATAACAAACTTTATGAATTTTTTTCTCGGAAAATTTTCAGAAATGCGTCGAATGGCTTTGCATGTATGTTTAGTGTATGGTTGTGGGCTCCACAATCCCCAGATTTGACTTAAAACACCCCATGGATTTCTTTGCGTGGGGTTTTATCAAGTCCAAGTTGTACGAGGTCAAGATTACGCACCAAGCTGAAACAACGGATTACAGTCGTGGTGGAGGACATTACATCGGCTATGTTGCGCAATGTTTTCCGGGCCACGGTGGAACGCTGGGAGCTGTGCCAGGATGTGCAAGTGGGATACATTGAAATGTACTACGAAGGTGTCCTCGTATGATATCTGGTTGATGCATACTGTAATTGCTGCAATAAAACGGATATTTCATCAAAATGTAATGTGACTTTATAATCATCCTGTATAACTTGGATTGATATTATGTACATGAGTATTATGACAGACAGAATGTTGTAACCTACAATTTAAAATCAAGTTACGTAAGTCAAATGACAATGTATTCCACAGAGAGAATGCGTTATATGGAAAAAACCTAGAAAGGTAATTAGATATGGGTCGGTTTGGAATATGGGTATTGAGAATAGTTTATTGTGTGACATTGAACAAAGAAATTTCTGACAACAAAAGAGCAAATTTCCAAATAGCAAAAGTAAAACTAATACGCTACTTTGGAAGTTTATCTACAATTTTTTCGACCCTGGATTTTTACGGGTTTGACATGAAAAGAGCCCGTAACGTTAGCCATTATCTAACGAGATGTGAAAGAGGTAGCTATTAACGAATAATGCTATTTACTGATGATCGTGTAGCATGTTCATGAAAGCATGGAAGTCCAAAAAATGAGCAAGAAATAGAGCAGTTTCATTAGTATGGAGTATGATCATCAGTTTCCAAGGAGTCAGTATGTACCATTCACCATTCTTTCACTAAAACACCTCTTACGCCTTGCACATCTTGGGAGCAATGTCTTGCAATGCAGGGCATTCCAAACATGCTTTATGAATTTTGATCCGGAACTCTAATTGGCTACACCAGTCGCTGAATATCCTCACTGTTAAGATACTCCTCTCCCATCCCAATCAAATAAGGACGGGTACTATAATTAATAAAATAAACAGAATATCGCAAGCTCTGAAAAGCCTTACATTGAGGATGTAAGATTTTATTCCCATATCTTAAAACAGTCAGGGCAGCTTTTGGAAATATAAGGAGCGATATACGTCCATCCATTATGATGTTACCTCTACCTTGAGTCTACTATTGACATAGTTGTCAATATTTCTGATACGGCGTTAGAGGGAGGAGTCTTCGAGGACTTGATTCTTTCCAGACGTAAGAATCGACGTTTTAGCTGGAAAGAACACATCTAATTTTGTTCTTGAATCGAAGCCTAATGATCTATCATAAACACCATTCTCTTTGATTTGCCTGTACACTGCTTGCCTCGAATAAAGATTTCAGAAGCAGCAACTCCAGACAGAAAAAGGCTGTCGACTACCGTTTGCACGAATAGTTAGAGCCAACAATTGCTTTTCTTGACTTGTGGTGGCTTTCTGATTGTTGTTTCAATGTTTTGAAATTGCTTCCAGAAAATAGAGACAATTTGTCCCGCACATTCAGTCAGTCTTGGTCTCTATAGCTCGAGACTGCCCTGCTTCCATTCTCCCAATTGTTCTCCATCTTAAAGAATCTTCTTTAAAACTATAATTGGGAGCCATTATTCCACTGGAAGTCAAAATCAACCTTCAATTGTTCATTTTCATTGTGAGCAAACATTGAAACGGTCGCTTGCCTTAAAAATGGCTGACGTAATATCGAATGTTTTGGTAGAAAAAAAAATCATGTGCTATCATTTTCCTTTTCCCTCAAGACTCATTTTTATATTGCTTAAAGATTTTTTGATTTTATGAATTGTAAAAAAATGAACGCATTTTCTAACCTCACCAGTGTAATACTAATAATGAAAGGAACTGAATATTCTTTTTATTATTTTCATATAAATTGAGTTATTTAATTTAAAACATGATATATATGTAGAATTTAAATTTATTTAATTTTATATTTTGCATCGTTCTTAGTTTGAGGTTATTGTCCAACGACATTTTATGATGCAGGATAAATAAACAAGCCACTAAATTCATAAAAACATCCATTAAATGTAATAAAATATGTGAATAGCCAAAACTGTGGACACTAACTAGGTTAACAAGAAAGGAAGGAAAGGAACCACTATTCCACATAAATTTATTTGGATTATTGGAATAAACCAATAAACCATTAAACCAATAATCCATTTATGTGGAATAGTGGTTTCTTTCCTTCATTTCTTGTTATCCATTGAATGTTTTTGTGGATTTAGTGTTTTTTTTTATGGAATTTCCCACAGCTTCTGGCTTCTGCTTGTTCATTTTTTGATTTCAACATAAAAGAGCAAATAGAAATTGTGTTTTAATAATTTAACTGCAGAAAAAATAGCCTGTAAATGTTCACTTTATCTGAAAATTTTAATATAAAGTTTCACAATTTTCGATGGAGTTCACAATCCTCGAGTTGGCAGCAGCTTTTCTATCTTCGAGGACGTTGCACTTCTGACGAGCGGTTTCGAATCATGCGATTATAAAACTGAAATACCCTGCTATAACCTTCATTTTGATAGCCGATTGCTCGAAGGAAATAAAAATGGATGGGAAAAATAAATCTGAAAATCGTTAAAGATGCAAGCAGAGTTGACAAAAGAAGATTGTTCGGTGGAAATTGCGATCTGATTAATAAAGCGTTTACGAAAAAATTGCAATAACAAAAAATTTCGGAAAAGAAAATTACTCTTCGTTCGGATTAGTTGATTGCGAAGGAAGCATGGAGCGAATTGGCTCAATTACGAACCATTAGGATTATTGAAGAAATTCTGTTCATAAATCTTTCGATGCCTTTCATATTCCTTTTGGTTTAAAATGGATTATCTTTTGTATTATAATAGACCACTTGCGGTTGCAATCTCCCCATTGAAATTGTGGTGTTTATTTCATTGAAAATAACATTAAACGCGTTCAATTACCTTCTACGCTTTCTGACAAACTTTGCATTGTTTAGCCACAGCAACCAAAGTAATCATCCGATTTCTTGAGATTTATGGAAAATTATACATTTTTACTAATTAACTTCTATTAATCATCCGCTCTATTAAATCAATGTGGCTTTAGCGTAGACATTTATTGTGTTGGAAACTGATTAGAGCACTAGGCTTTTAATGTTAGACGTGATTTCCCAATAAGCATTAAACTGCCGTTTATTTTAACATGTTTATTGATTTAAATTACGATGTAAAATAAGGTCATTGTTACCCGGCTCAGTGACGAGACAGCTCATGCACAGAATTTCTCAAGTCAGATCATGGGTTGGAATCCCGGATGTTTTTTAAGATGGTGAAAATAATCTAGAAGGTGATGTTCCTAAAACCCTAACAAATTAGTTTAGAAATTGTAAAATGTCGTGATTTTGTTTGATTTGTTTATAGTCATCGCCACGTAAGTTGAATGATCTTTTTGACATGCGCAGTAAGTCTTCTCATCAATATGCTTTGTCTGGATTTGACCCATGATGCACTTGTACTACTATAGTAATGGCGGAGATATCGTTGAAACGTGGAAAGCCTATTAAAAGTCATAATATAAAACAAATTGCCATCTATTTCGACTCGGCTATTCTACGCCATATTTCATTAAAAAAAAAAAAAAAAAATAGAAACTAAATATAAATACGAAAACAATGTTTCGAAAACGAAAGCGGATGTTTCATCGAATAGCTAAGCGATTTACTTCCCGTCACAATAAACTTCAAGAATCCGTATGTGGTGTGTCTATATTCTGAATAGCTTTGATGTAATAAATTTTTAAAAGTGTGAAGTTCTTTTGTAATCACCCTGTATGTATAGATTATTCCAAATAATCAATTTGATGGGAACATTTAAATTAAAACTTTTTACTAATATAAATAAAAATTATCTTTTTGTTTTGGCGGAGTATAAAGTAAATAATATTTACGAAACACACACTGCTTAATCAAAGCTTACACACATTAAAAATTTGATTTAAAGCATTTAAAAGCTTATTTTTAATTAGCATTTTACTTTGACCAATTGTTAAGTTTGCTTTGTTTACCTTTACAATGCTCTGTTTCTGGCATTAAAATTCAGAATTATTCAAACAAATGTTGCATACACGATGAGATTTCTTGCCCCTACTAAAATGGCGGATGGTGGCGTCAAGTTTTTCGCCGGGTGCGCCATCCATTTACAGGTCAGTGCTATAATTTTATGACTCTTTCGTCTGAAAAGACTAAATCGTGTCGTCGGTTATAATAGAAAAATTTTATTAAATTATTTAACGTAATAAAGACAAATTATAATATAGAGCCACAGAAAGCGTAATTAAGAATATTCTACTGAAAAAATTCTCTGCCATCATTAATTCATCTTTGGTTTATTTTTTCCAAACCCTCTATTTTGTAAAATGTAACCTTCAAGGATAAAAAATTCACGATAAAGTATCGGGAAAAGTTTCGGAAAAATAGATTTATTTCAGATATTGCTACAGAACTTAAAATTCTTCAAAGTACATCCCTTGAGCATCGACACACTTTTGCCAGCAGCTTTTCCACGACTCGAAGGTTCCCTGGTAGGCGGATTCCGGAAGGTCCTTAAGGGTACTTGTGCAAGCTTCTTCGACGCACTTAAGGTCACATGGTGGTGTCCTTTGAGAGAGGATTTCACTTTTGAGAATAGGAAAAAGTCTGTTGGGGCCAAGTCGGGACTGTAAGAGGGTTAGGGAATCGTCGCGACGTCATTTTGCACCTCTGCGATTGGTTGTCCGTCAAGACCTTCGGGACGAATTTGGCGCAGATCTTCGGCATCGTCAAATATACAGTGTCAATCAATGCCAGTTCGATCTGCGATCATGCGCACACTTAACCGACGGTCTGAATTCAGCATTTCACACTCGTTGCACGTTGTCTCGTCCAACTTTGAAGAGTTTGTGCCACTTAAAATCTGCAGTGACATGCTTCATCCTTGAACACTTGGTGAATCATGCTCAACGTCTCCCTAGCCGATTTCCCCAGTCCAACACAAAATTTGATGGCGTACTGCTTTTCAATCGTTCACTGCATTTTGAGCTTGCACACAGGGGTCCACTAAAACTTTGATCTAGTCTGAACAAACGCTCGCAGGCGAACGACTTTTGGCCCGTTTTGAAGGTCAGACCCCACACAACCGAGCACGGACGGTACGAGCGCGCTGCGAACTACAGTCACGTCAGGAAAAATTGTTCCCTATACTTTTTATACAGACCCTGTATTTTAAATATTTATTTAAATTCCTAGGAATGTTAATAAAATAAACGATAGGAACGGTGGATTATCAGATAACGTTGGAATAATTTTTAAACCACTCGTGCGTTCATGATTTATTGCACTTGGTAGTTGTTATAGATTTAATAATTACATCTAGCAAGACTTTGATAAGTATTATTTGAGTTCAAGTTTTATAACCAATCTCAGAAAGAACCTTAACACTTAGGACTTCCCTTTCGTGACACAATTAATTTATGATAACCATTAAATGGAAAACCACGTTATAAGGAAAATTAATTAAAAAAAAGGAAAAACAAAGGATTTTTTTAAAATTCTAAATAATTCATTAGTTAAAACTTTTAAAAAGTCCCTGAACACTTGGAAGGCAAAAGAAATTTATAATTAATTATATGATACATGTATCCTTTTGGCTGTTTGACGTTAATAGTTAATTAAATTAATCCTTTTAATTTAAACTTCCTATCTATATTTTTAATAATTCAATAATCTTATTCTTATGTCAAGGAGCTCAGTTCAGTTTTATAAAAGAAAAGCTTTCAAGAATAATATTTTTGGAGATAAGAATAATATTTTTGAATCTTCTTTCAAACTGAGCTGAGAACCTTCATGTCAGTTTTTCATTAAATTTGCATGTGGTGTTCACGAAATTACTTTATGTTTTTACAGGCAAAAAATTCTAACATTTTTCGTACCGTTTTCCTTACTTTTTAAAAAATAATGCCAATAATTTTAATTCTTACCGTAATTTAGAATGAATAGCTACTCTGCATAAGCACCTATTTATAAGGAAGGCATCCAAATGATGCTCGCTGATTTTGATAATACCAAGAACTATCAAACAAAATCATAAATTTTTCATGAAAATATCAGCTTGCTAATAAAGCTTCTTCTCTGTATGTCAGTCAAAATAATTCTTGCTGGAATAAAAACCCTTAAATTTGACTAACATTTAAGAAGGTAAAATTTATCGAGATAACCAGATATGAAGTTAAAAAGTTTATTGTTATATTCATTGAGAATTTCATAATAATTAGAAAAAAGTTTTGTAACAAAAATAAATTTCTTATCGAACAGTCTCGAACAGAGGACAAAGTTCTTCACTATTCGCCATTGTTTTTACGTGAAGTAGGTTTTCAGCTGTTTTCACCATAAATTCACTTTCAAAATATCGAAAATTAAAGATAGTTCTCAATTTCCTGATGGATTATATTGAAAATCACTATTAAACCAAATGTGTCGCATAAAAAGTAACAAAAGTTTATTCAGCAGTTATTTTTTTCACATAATTTCTCTTTCAACCGATAGTTCGTGCATTAAAATGTTCATCAACATATCGTATCGTTGCTTTTTCTTTTAGCATAGCTTAAATTTGTTTGGATGCGATTCCACCAACTGCTAAGGAACTTCTGGATTTGGCATCAAAATAGTTGTAATTTGATTAATTCCAAATATCATTAATATTGAACTTTCATTTCAAAAATGTTCAATATTAATGATATTTGAAAAATCCGTTTGTAGGTACACCCTTTCTTGTATGAATGAGATTTGGCTATGATATATTGAAAATTCACTTTCCTGTTATCGGAACTACCTAGTGATGATGCCTGCTTTGCATCGATGTATCTTATACATTAACAAGTTGGACATAACTAGTCTGCATAGGTTACTGCATAGTGCATAGATGAAAAGGTTGGTTTATCAGAGGTAAACCGTACCGTACCATACGATTTCATTTTAAGATATGCAATATCTACCAAAGAAAAATTCTGCCAATCCTCTTCCACATAAAATGACCATTGAATCATGCGGCGTATTTTAATCCTCTCTCATCATGGTCTTGGTTTATTTTTTCCCATTCTTTTACTTCCATTTTCGAAGAAAAGTGCTTATGATCGGTTTGTCCAGACGTCTGTTCACACAATACCAAGAATGAATTGCGTTGCATGGGGAGAATGGGAGTAGTGAATTGCTGGAAGAGACGAATCATCCTCGCATTGGAGAAGATGTGTGGTCTGTACCTTGATATAGTGCGCGTGCAGGATGCACGTGATAGACGATTATAGAAAGGGGAGATCGGTGCCTAAACAAAAGGATTTCTTTATGGTTAGGGAGCTTATTATACAGGGTGTTTCAAAATTATGTACAATAAATTTAGTGACATATTCTTCAGGTCAAAAGAAGACGAAAATGTTCTATAGCACTTTGTCTGGAAACGATTTATTTGCGAGTAATCCAATATCATACAGTAGGGAAGCACGGTAGTTAGCGGACGGTATTTTAGCAGTTCCAGCGTTTCGACCCAATACTAGGTTGAGTGGTTTGTTCCATTTAAACCTACTTTAGGGTTGTTCCATTAGTTGTGTACGGTTGTTTCCATTACTGTAGTTTCACTACTGTACATCCACTAGGAATATCAATTTCAGAACGTTTGCGTGCTTTGATATACGCATTACGATTTATGTAAAAAAAAAGTTATGTACATGTATTCCAGGGCAGAATACACTGACATGCACCTAATGTATGGTCTTGCGGACGGAAATGCTGTGGAAGCAAGAAGACTCTACCAAGAACGCTTTCCGAATAGACGTTTGCCAAATAACCGAACATTTGTATCTGTCGACAGACATTTGAGGGAGCGTGGTTCCTTTGGCCGTCAAACAGGACAAGGGCGGCCTGTAGCACATTCTCCGGATCAGGAGGATGTGATAATTGACATCATACATGATGAACCACAGACAAGCACCCGTCGTATTTCTTCCATGGTACACATTCCGCACTCATCTGTTTGGCGCATTCTTCACCGTCCGCTTTTGCATCCATACCACCTGCAACTGGTTCAAGCACTGAACCCAACGGACTATCCACACCGACAACGATTTTGCCAATGGATACAACGTCGTCATGCTGCAGACCCTAGTTGTCTCAGCCAGATACTTTTCACGGACGAAACAACCTTCACCCGGACAGGAATCGTAAATTCTCACAACCAGCACCATTGGGCAGATGCTAACCCGCATGTTACCAGAGCTCGAGCGCATCAAGAGCGTTTCTCCGTGAACATTTGGTGTGGAATTG
>JAHWFO010062673.1:2035021-2050862 GCA_023313115.1 Rhysida immarginata | reverse complement strand
TTATTTACTATCCCCTTCCCCAAGCCCCCCCCCCCCCGCCGTCAATTTTTAAAAAAAATTTTTTTTTTAGAAATTCAGACAGTGGGATTCTTAAACTATACACTGACCATTTTTTATGGAAATGGGCTAAGCCTTTTTAAAGCAATTAATTTTTTTTTTTGAAAAAATAAAGAAATGGCAGAAACATTCATTTCAAAGCTCCAAACACAATATAAAACGGCATGAAGAGCTTCCTCTTAATGAAAAATACAATTTTCTTTTTGACGTAGAATACGTCTTACGTTTCGATACTGGGATGCGTGCTAAAATCGTGAATGTCACGAAAAGTGTTGATCACGAAAACCTTAATAATGTCAAAACTATTAATGATAGAAAAATGAATGATATTGCAATCGATAGTATAAAAAACAAAGCATGCTTTAGACTTTGACCGACTTCATGCTGACGTCATCGGCGGATGCAAAGTTGAGTCAGAAAATCTGCTCTCTGGCAGAGATTAATTTAGTCTAGCTCCGGCTTCCTTTGTGATAGCACGACATTTTAGGTGTCATTTCTTTTATCATTTTGCGCTTCATAAAATAGCTTAAAAATTAAACCTCAGTATTTAATAGTATCTAAGATATCGGCCTTTAAATTGTGGAAATTTAGCAAAAATTACAGAATTTCCAAGTTTATGCATAATAAACGCCAGAAAAATTATAGGTAAACAGATTTAGAGATGGGGAATCCATGAAGACCCAGATGTCCGATGTTGAACGTCAACGGGCACAGCAGGAACGACTGAAAGTTGAGTCGTGGCACCGTCAAAGTAAAGTATAGCCCGATACGAATGCGCCAATAACTTCCACAGCTCAGTTCGAAGCAAATAACATATCTGATGATATAAACGTTTCAACACCGAGTGATAAAATCCAACCCATGGAGGTCTATAATGAGCCATAACCGTCAACATTAGCAGCATCTTCATCAAATGCGATTTATGTACGGAGCGATATACAGGGTGAGGCATTTATCTTGAGACAACTGAATATCTCGGAAACTAAGCATTGTACGAAAAAATGTCCAAAATCAAAAGTGAATTATTTCGCGGGGGAAATTCATTAGTTAAAAAATTACCCCCGCCCTTGTGAGGCGGGCTGGAAGGAGGGGGTAACTATGAAATCTTAAAGAGGTATTTTAAATGGTATATTCAGATTGTACACAATATTCGAGACATGTTTTATTCTTGGTCTTTTTCAATTGATCTAACCGTTTAGGAGATAGAGGCCCTGAAAGTGTGGAACTTTTAAAGTTTTGAACCCAATTTTATCGGTGAAGACAAAGAGATAGAGAGTGGGTCTTACAGACATTCCTATTCTACTTTTTTTAATATTCTTTAAGAATCAGAAATCAGAATTTCAAAAATTCAAAATTTTTTAAGTACACAAGTAAACTTTTGGGAGCAGCAGTCCTATGAGGACAGAGTCAGTGCGTGTGTATTGAAAGACCCACACTTTTAAAAATGCCACACTTTCAGGGCCTCTATCTCCTAAACGGTTGGATCAATTGAAAAAACACCAAGAATAAAACATTTTTCGAATATCATGTACAATCTGAAGATACCATTAAAAATAGGGGTTCCTATTTAAGATTTTAAAGTTCCCCCCTCCCCCCCAGCCCCCCTCACAAGGAGGAAGGGGGATAATTTTTTAACTAATGAATTTCTCCCGCGAAATAATTCACTTTTGATTTTCGACATTTTTTCGTACAATGCTTAGTTTCCGAGATATTCAGTTGTCTCAAGTTAAATGCCTCACCCTGTATATGAGACAGTTTGGGACACGGAATTCATATTTCCTTCTGTATTCATAAACAATTAATTTGGATATTCGTGTAGCCTAATGTTTGTGATAGATTTTGTTTTGAAAAGGACTTGAAGCACACAGGTAACAGAAGTGTGATATCTTAGCTTCATCACTTTCATCAGCCCTGTGTGAAAGATTTCATCCTGTGTAGAACAAATTTAAAACTATTCAAAAATATGGTATTATAAGTTATAGGAGAGCAGGCGTTTTTGCAATTTTTTGAAATGTAACTCTTTAACGAATGTGAACCTATACTGACAGACTGGGCTAACTATAGACGACTGATCGACGCTGATATCAATGATATTTGTATTGTTAAAGCTTTGTACAATTGTGTAGTGAGATCTATACTAAGAAGTGTTTACTCTGAGTGGTTAGATTATTATGACCACCTGATGTTTGTAGGCAATTTAGCTATGATTTCACGCTGAACTTCCTAAGAGCCGGACTAGTGTAAATAGGCAAGCAGGTTGTTTACCATGATACTGGAAGTGATTTATTTCAGAAGATTATAGGTAAACGACGCGATTTAGCAGCTTTTGATGATTGTTGGCGCTCGGAGCCATGGAGCTAACAATTCTTATTTTTTAATTTTAATAAAAAATAATAATATTCAAATAAAACCTTTTGAATTGATTAACAATTCAAGACACAAGTTTTTACATTTTATGATATTCGTTATATAATAATAATTTTTCAGTTCTACGAATTAATAAAAAGGAAAAATTCATAAATTAGAAAAATAAAAAATCAAAAGCAAAAAACATTTATTCCTCACTTTTTTATATTCATTTTATGTGTATAATTAATTTTTTAGTTATAAAGTATAGTGGTCGTGCCTCCCAAAAGCGGTCTGCCGAGGAATTAGAGCAATGTGGGTGGTATAAAAAAAAAAAGCAGCCCGAAGAGCCATTTTCACTGAAGAGCAAAGTTTACCTCTAATAGTTGTAAATGTGCTTTTGTGTTAGGTTATAAGGCTAGGGTCACACTGGCGTAAAACGCCACGTAAATACGCCGAAGTAACGACGCCAGTGATGTCACTTCCGGTAAATAGCATGGTGCTGCGCTTGGCGGCGTCGTTACGTCGGCGTATTTACCTGGCGTTTTACGCCATTGTGACCCAAGCCTAACTGTCAAATTGACAGTAGTGACTCTGTCGCATTGTAACAGGACACATTGTTTTAGTATCGCTCTCATGTTGACAGTAAGTTTTTTTTAGTATTAACAATACTGTCAATTATCGCAGTCCTGCCAATTATTATAATCCTGTCACGGATGAAATTTTTTAAAAGTAAAATCGAACTTGCAGTTTCCAGTAAGGCTAGGGTCACACTGGCGTAAAACGCCGCATAAATACGCCGACGTAACGACGCCAGTGATGTCACTTCCGGTAAATAGCATGGTGCCGCGCTTGGCGACTTCGTTACGTCGGCGTATTTACGTGGCGTTTTACGCCAGTGTGACCCAAGCCTTACGCAGTAACCATCGTACGCCAAGCTTTCGAATAAAATCAAAAGCAATAACATTATATATTAGATGCTCGGATCGGTGCAGCCAGCACTGTCTGGCGCGAACTGTGGTGATCCGTTGTAAAAAAAACTTGAGCTAGGAAAGAAACCCAAGCTGTCTATTTTCCAAATCTTTGTCCCCATTCCCTTCTATGGTCATGAGTCTTGAGTAATGACCGAAATAGTTCCGAAATGAGATCCTGAGAAGTGGGATAGGTGTCCCCTATTATAATGTTCAGCATCACAATAAGGCAGTCTTTAGGTGCTGAACCGCTACTTCTCCGCATTGAGAGGCCTCAGGTGCATTGTTTGGCCACATGTACGGATGCCGCAAAACCGTCTTCCTAGGCAGTTGCTATTTGCTATTTTCCAATTCGGTGATTGGGTTAGGTCACGTAACAACGTGGTGGATGGGGATGGGGGGGGGGGGGGGCAAAATCATGAACTTGGTAGTAAGTCCATAAGAGATCAAGGAGTCGGCCTAGAATTACATTGATCATCTGGGTTCGAGTCGCTTGGGTACTACCATTGAGGACATGCACCTGATGGCGGAAAATCTGGAGCGCTGTCCCGCGACCTTAACGAATAGGCAGGTTGAAAACTAAATATACATTTTTATTTACTGTCAGTACTGCCAATTATCACAGTCGAATTAAAATTATAATTAAAATCGAATTTACAGATTCGCCTGTTATGGCATCGTCGTATGACGGGCTTTAATACTAGTTACACTATAATACATGTACTTGATTTCCCGGGTGGTTATAATTAAAGTTTCCCACTTTTGTGCGGGCTGCAGACCGCGTTATTGCACGGCCACAGCCTACATGATTAAAGATGTAGGCTGTGGCACGGCTAGTGATGAAACTTAGTAAACTTTTATTTTCTCCTTCTATCATCCGATTTAATTTTTTCTTAATTTTGTTTCTCTTTTCTTAATTTTATTTTTAATTTTCAAATTTTGCAGAATTATTTAATTATTGTTTGCATATTTTCCATACGCTCTTACGTTATTTTTAATTTTTAAGTTTTTAGGATTTTCTGAGATGGATAAAAAAATTTTTGTGTTTCAAAAGATAATTTGAAAAAAATTAAATATTCATATATGGCACATTGGTTCATTTCCGGTGAGAGTATAAAAATTTTCAAAATTTGAATTCTTAGAAAGGTTTAAAGCTGGTTTTTATTTAATTTTTCATGCTGGGGGTAGGGAATAGGTCACCTATAAATATTCAGATTTCTTCATTTTTACATATTTGTAGCAAAAGCATGGGTTAAAAATAGTTTTGCATATCCAAGACTATTATTATTATTATTATTATTATTATTATTAATTATTATTATTATTTATTTAGAAGCACTCCCTGGGAGTATTACATCATAAATTCACTGAGTTTAGAACAACAATCAGGTTTACAATGGTTATATCAAGAAAGTTGAAAGTTTTTTCGGCTTTTTAAAATATATGATTTTAAGGTATTATTAAAATGTGTGCAATTATGAATACATTTATAAAAGGAACAAACAAAGATGTGACTTCGCATATAATATGGCAAGTCATTCCAAAATTTAAAAGTGTTATAAGGATACATTCTGCGTTTAAAATTTAAATCGTTGAGGTTGACGAATATTTATAGAGCTATTAAAATACTGTATGATAAAATGATTAGGGTCTTCGTGATTACGTAAAGAGTTGGCCAATGACTTCAATCTACAATAAATAACGAAGGCCTCAAAGGGCAACAGACGAATTTTGTAACAGTGTTCTGAAATTGACTGATAACGATTAAGCCTGTAGGCTACTCGAATGCATTGATTCACTGTAGTTTTTAACATCTTTAGTCGATACGTATATGCGCATGATCATAAGCAGATGCCATATTCAATGGTGGCATATATCTGTGCTCGTATTAAAATGGCTAGCTCTTTAGAATTTAAAAGTTTACTTAGACGATAAAACAAATAGCATTTTTTTGTAATTCTTCGAATTAAGTTTTGAATATGATTTTGAAAGGTCAACTGTGTATCAAAGTCTATTCCTAAAACACTGATAGATTCATTGGTGGCTGGGGTAATAGGATGAAGAAATATTATTATGTTTGTTTTTTGTGTATTTATTATCATGGCGCGTTCACGATACCAGGATTCTACGCTATTTAAATCATCTTGTAATAATATCTTCTCTTGTTCAATATCGTCGTAGTTACATTGAGAGGAGAAATTACAACTTCTGTGAAGATTTCAAAAAGGTAACAAAGCAGTTTCTTTGTACCCTTGCGACCTCGATTCCCGCAGAGAGAATAATCTCAAAAGCGGGCACTCTTCTTTCCAAAAAAAAAAAAGAAATCAACTTAAGTCAAAAAGTATTTTTATCTTAGAAGTTCGTATTCTTATTAAAAGCCGATGTCGATGCATCGACAATGTGTTAGAATAAAATCGATGGTTGAAACATAGATGTCTTTCTTGACATCGCCTATTATTATATAGTATACAGGTACCCCTTGTTAGCAGAAGTCTACCAGCAGAACATTGGAAATAGATTTGCAACTAACCTTTCAAAATAGGATCCTCTTCCAATTTGCTATGATATCGTTTCGTATATTTCGCACATTTTCCCATCTTGGACCTTGCCGTTCAAGGGCTGTACTGAACTGCTTAATGATAATTATTTGGTAGCCTGCCTAGCGAAGCTATCTTAAGTACACATGCAGTCACGAGAAAACGAAATCGAAACGAGTCTCCACGCGATTCATTCGCTTATAAATTGACGTGGCATCACATTTCGACCAATCACAACCATTCTTTGCGGAAAACTATTCCCTATTAGAAATAGAGTACCGCAAGCGCAGATTGTTACCTCCCGGAACAGAGTACTTAGCCTACTTCGAACTGATTTACTGGAATTATGTCAAGTGGTGTAGCCCAATAAATAGCCAATAGCCCATTTTTTCCCCGCCAACAGGGTTTGAAACTAGCCCAATTGGGCGGAAAATAGCCCAATCTGGTCACTCTGACTGGAATGCTGTTAGAGGGACTGTTCAATATGCGCACCCTCTGTGTCGATGACATGCTGGAAGTATACGCAGGATGTGTCCCCGTGAAATGACTACAACATAACGAATGATGTTGGCTTTCAGTTCAGATAAGAACCGTACGCCTCCATGATAAACACGATTCTTCAGAGTTCCCCTCCAAGCCAGAAGTCATATGGGTTAAGGTCTGGTGAACGGGCAGCACACCTAACTCCCTTGTCTCTTCGAATTTCTGCACCATCTTTCGTAAACGTCTCGCCGTCATGGGTTCAATTCGAAATCCCTTCACAAGCCATATTCTTGCAGTGCTATTGCACTATTGCTGCTGTCCTGGTAATAGAGCTTCACCAGGAGCGCACGTTCTATCTTTTCTAATGGCATGGTGACCTCTGCAGATTGGTTGTTCACAGACGCATTCCGCTTTTGCATACGGCATCACTTTTTCCCCTTGTGGCAATTGTAAGCACTAATACATTTTCCGCTTAAGTTCTCTTCCCCATGCTCTGCTTATCCTATACACAAAGTTTCATCGCTATTCGTGCAATAACGCGGTCTGGCAACACCACCTAGACATAAGGCCTGATAACGGAAACGTCATACATTGTTGCATCACCTTTAGTCGACCATTGTTAATCCTATTTCTACCAATAATGAGCCCTAAATTTGGTCGATTAATGATGATTTAACAATGTATGACTTTTTCGTTATCAGGCTTTCTGTCTAGAAGGTGTTGGGTCTGCAGCCCGCGCAGAAGTGGGGAAGTTTAATTATAACCACCCGATACATGTTTTTCATTAAAATTAAAATAGTAAAATTTTTCATTAACGGAATAAAACTTTCATATATATCGAGGTTAGAGTTAATTGCCTCTTATATTATTTATCCACATTCATCTGAAACTTACTTTATCGATTAATGTCATGAGGATGACTAGCTGTGAAATGTTCTTTCGTTTAATTTATGTATGAAATAAACTCTAGATATTTGAATTAATGGCAATTTGTATTTTTAAAGAATTAATATATGAACTCAGTTCAGGTTATTTTTAATTTTATTTCAGACTATTTATTTCTCTTTTGAAATTTAATCTATACTGCGACTAATCCCAACCGCTATTAGTTGAAGCCGAACAACGCATCCCAAAGAAAATAATGAATGCGCAACATGAGATAGTGGGAAAAAACTAGCGGAAAAAAAACCTTTTCTATTCTAGCCACTGTAGTTTCGCTTCATGCTTCTACATTTGTTTATATCGTAGGCTCGTTGCTAGGCGATGAAACCGTTTCGTATTATTACGCATGGTGATGTGCTTGACCAATAAGAGTTAGCCAAAGTTGGGGTTTGTCGCAGTATAGCTAATTTTTCATTAATTTTAAATTTTAATTCTTACTTACTTACTTACTTACTTTTCAAACCCGCTTATCCGTTAGGGTCGCGGGGGCAGCAGCCCTATGGAGGATCTCCAGCGATCGCGATCTTCCGCCATCAGGCGCATGTCCTCCCTGGTAATATCCAAGCGACTCGAACCCAGATTCTCCAGGTAGTCTAGCCACCTGGTTCTAGGCCGACCCCTTGGTCTCTTACCCACCGGCTTGGAAAATAACAACTGCCTAGGAAGACTAGTTTGCGGCATCCGAATCACGTGGCCATACCAGCGCAACTGAGACCTCTCAATGCGGAGAAGTAGCGGCTCAACACCTAAAGATTCCCTTATTGTATTGCTGTACACTCTATCTAGTAGGGTAACACCTGCAACACCTCTCAGAAATCTCATTTCGGCCGCTTGTACCCGCGATCGCACTCTTTCGGTCATTACCCAAGCCTCATGACCATAGGTGAGAATGGGGACAAAGATGGATTTGAAGACGGAGAGCTTAGCTTTGTTACTCAGCTCGCGTTTCGTTACCACGGATCGCCACAGTTCACGTCTGACACAGCTTGCTGCACCGATCCGAGCATCCAATTCTTTCTCCTGCCGTCCATCACTCGTGAATGCAATCCCGAGATACTTGAATTTCTCCACCTGTCTCAATGAGGCTCCACTAACATGGAGAGCGCACTGAGCAGGCTGTCTTGAAAGGACCAGAACCTCGGTTTTAGCCACACTGATCTTCATCCCAGCTTCTTCACATTTGGCTGCAAGCCGGTCTAGTGCATGCTGAAGGTTCGTGCGAGAAGACCCAAGGAGGACAAGGTCGTCAGCAAAGAGCAACCTCTCCACCAGGCAGTCGCCCACACAAACACGCTCATCGCCTCGGCTGCCCCTGTCTATCCAGTCCATAAAGATAATGAACAAGATGGGCGACAGTACGCACCCTTGGCGGAGTCCAACACCCACGGTGAACGGTCTTGACTTAATGCCATTTATCCGGACACACATCTCAGAGCTTTCGTACAGAGACATGATAGCAACCAGTAATTGCCCATCCACTCCATACTCTTGCAACACTTGCCAGAGCTTCTCCCGAGGAACTCTGTCATATGCTTTTTCGAGGTCCACAAAGCAAGCGTAGACCTCTTTTGCATACTCCCAGGATTTCTCAAAGATTTGCCTTAGAGCAAAGATGTGATCCGTCGTGCTTCGGCCAGGTCGGAAACCACACTGCTCCCCTGACAGTTTGGAGTCGACTATTTCCCGACTTCTCTTCTCCAGACACTTAGCGTACACTTTCCCAGGAATGCTGAGCAAAGAGATGCCTCGATAGTTGTTGCAATCTCTCTGGTCTCCCTTTTTGAAGATAGGGATCACAGTTCCTGTCTGCCATTGCTTAGGGGCCTGTCCAGATATCCAAGCAACCTATATTTAATTCTTATTATAGCTAATTTTTTTTTTTTATATACCTTACTATGTATTTTCTTAATTTGGATTTTTTAAGAAAAGTAATGAATATACCATTCACAGAGATGCTTTTCAGTAATTTTTTTTATTTGCTACGATTCTATATTAATAAATCCGTTCAATGTATTCAGCCATCATATAGAGGGTGGTTGTAAAGTCTAGACACATAGACACTAAAGTTGTATACAAGAAGAAAGAAAGTTTTTGTTCCTTGCAGATATGTTCTAATAGTAATATTAATACGTAGGATTCAGAAAATTTATCGTATATTTATATTTTACATGAGAACCGACTAAAGATCTTGTGAGGCCTGTTAAAGATGGTTGGCGGCAAAAATATATAAACAGGGTGAGTTTAAAGTCGCGCACAACAAAGTTTAGCTGCCCGTAAAAGTTTTAGAATTTAAATGAAAGTAAAGTATCACACAGATTAGTTGAAATGTTAGCTTTTATTTTTACAAGTTATCAGACAAGCTTTAGGTGTTTTTTTTATAAGTTATCCTTCAGCGCGTCATTTCCCGGGGATTGTGGCCCCGTCGCTCGCCAGATTTATCATCCCCTGATTTCTTCCTATGGGGTTATCTGAAAAATGTGGTTTATGTGAATAGTCCACACACGATTGCCGAGCTGAAAACGAACATCACAACAGCTATTTCTATCATCAATACTGCCATGCTTCGCAGAGTCTCATGAAATCTGGTAAAACAAACACGCTTTTGTATTCGCGAAAGAGTACGTCATTTCGAATATTGTAACGCCTAAAATTTGTCTAGTAAAACGAACACACTTTTGTATTCGCGAAAAAGGTAAATACGAGGGTTAGTCAAATGAAAACCGCAAAACTTTTTTATAATTTTAATTACTGAGCAAACGTTAATAATAACTGTGTTATTTTCTACATAATCTCAGTTACGTTCAATACATGTTTTCCAGCGTTTACAAAGTGCATGGATTCCTCTTGATAAAAATTCTTTTGGTTGTTTGCGCAGCCACTTGTTTACCGACTGCTATACCTCTTCATCTGAATGAAATTTCCTTCCACCCATTGCCTGCTTGAGTGGCCCAACAATTTCATCAATCGCTACTCGACGATTTTCCAACACTAATGGCCATATCACTAACAACTTTATCAACTCAAGTCTTCCTTCAGCAATAATCAACTGATATTGTTGAGACAAGGAACACTTGGCTGCAACAATATAAGCTCATTATTGCTGAAGGAATCCTTCAGTTAAGAAAGCTTTAGTGATATGGCCCTAAGGCTTCAACTGTTGCAATATTCTCTGGCGTCACGACTCGGGCGAGGGGCGTCTGGTACTGCTGTCACACTCGTACACCATTTTTGAACTTCACACTCCATTCATAAATTTGCCGCTGTGACAAACATGCATCACCATATTGAAGCTTCATTCTTCTATGAATTTCAATAGGTAGGTAAGCAGAACAATACCATTATGATAACTCCAAATTGGTTAAATAATAACTCAATCAATAAAACACAGAGCGAAGGGGGCTATCCATTTTTAGAAAAATCCGTAAAACAGAAATTCTAGGTGATATATCGGACTTTATTTAACCTCTTGTTGACTTGCCTCAGATTAAAAAAATGTCCATCTTCACCACCGGGGAACATCACTGGATACTTTAGACCCAAGTTTTTCTTGCCCATGACGTAGAAGCTCTTATACCCTCTTGCTCTATTCGAAACTCCCGTTGTTCAGATGTTTCCAATGCCCGTATAACTTTTTCTGTTTTAGCTTCAGAGTTTCTGCTTCTCTGAGCAGTATTCGTTCTTTCTCTTTCCTTTCCAGAAACGTAAATTTTTGCCAGTCGTCTGGACATTTGATAGGGAGCTCAAGGCAGACACGTATGACTGCTTTGCCTCCTCAATAGACGCTGCCTAATTTATGTCCTGTCATTGCATCATCATTTTATGCTCATTATTAATAATGCTTGGAAACGAACGTTCAATCATCGCATTATCACCATCCAAAATATTCACATTCACACAGAAAATAGTAAAAATGCATTTTTATGAAATGTTTGTATCTGCTATGCTACCAATCTTTTATGCTATCTGCCCCGGCGTGGCTCGAACTCTGTTTTTTTTTTTATTCAATTTTGCAATATCTTAAAAATAAACACATGAAAACGCTTAGAATTAACACCGTAAAAATTCATAATGAAAATTCAAAAAAAAATTTTTTAAATGCTCACAATGGATCACAATGGATGGACCTTTCCAAGTATGCCATTGCTAGCCTAAATAATTTCTTAGTCGCGTAATCTTGCTTTACTTGTACACTTGATGCTGTTGCAATTCCCACTCTGCTCTCGATGTCTTGAAGCAAAACTTGGCCATTCTTCACTTTGTGTAGTCTAGTGGTCGCCGATTCTTCTATTGACATACTTACCATTTGCTCAATACAGCACGGAGCCAAAGGACTTCTTCCTTTCTCGTCTTTCCGCTCTTTCTCAATAGCCTGCTAACTCTCCATTATTTTCAGTTACTGGTCAATTTTAAAGATTTGCAAGAAATTGTTAAGTACACTACCCTATCAAAGGTCATGGGACACCATCACTTTAATAGAAACACTCAAAAGTATACATATTTTAGTATCTTGTTGGTCCACCTTTTGCTGCTATCACAGCTTTTACTCCCTGAGGCATACTATCCACAAGTTTTTGATACGTTTTGACAGGTAATTTTAGCCATTCTGCCATAAGTGTCTTGGACAGTTCGGTCACGGATTTCGGGCGTTCCGCTCAAGCGCGCAATCGACGTTACAACACGTCCCAGAGATGTTCGATGAGGTCCCACAGATGTTCGATGAGGTTCACATCGCGGCTCTGTGCAGGCCAGTCAAGTTTTCGAACCCCCTTTTCATCAAACCATGTGCCTCCAGCCCTTATGTTATGGCAAGGTGCGTTATCGTGCTGAAACAGAAAAGGGCCATTGCCAAAGTGCTGCCAGAGAGATGGGAGTGCTGCGTTGTCCAGAATGTCTTGGTAACGCTCTGCGTTTAGATGTCCGTCCACAGAAACGATTGTACCCAACCCATACAATGAAAAGTATCCCCAGACCATCACCGATCCTCCGCCGAACTTCACCGTGGGCACAACACAGCTTGGCAAATAACGTTCACCGGGTGTTCGCCATACCTAAACTCGTCCATCCGATTGCCAAATGGTGTAGCGGGACGCCTCACTCCATTCTGATGCTGATGTGAGGTTTGTGAGCTGCCGCTCTGCCATACAAAACCATTACATGTCGTTCCCTGCGAACAGTCAGGGTGCTCACAGTTTGCAGTGATCACTTTACGAAGAGCCCTTTGGTCTCTGGCCGACATGGTCTTGGGTCTTCCAGTCCTAGGCGGAACACTTGTGGTGCCTTTCTCTTTATGGTCATAATGAATGTGCATGAGAGCTAGAGCAGAGAGTCTGTTCTCGGTCATTGAACATCTCATGTAGTTGTCAAGACGTCGCAACGTACTTGCACTTCGCTCACATTCGCAAGATGTTACTTCCATGACTGGATGACGCTGTGAACGGTCGATTTCGGGATTTTTAGGAGAGTTGACGTCTCTCTAACAGTTTTCCCTGCGAGAGGGATCAACAATATATATCTCACCCAACAATTGTACCTCTTTGGAAGTCTGAAAGCTCTTTTCTTTCAGACATTCTTACAGCATTCTCTCTGTTATGTAGTGCTGGGAAAAATGCCAACAGTGAAATTGCAAAGGAATGTCCCATTTCATGCAAATCAGGGTTGTCCCATGGCTTTTAATAGGGTAGTGTTCTAAGAACTCTCAATTCTAAGAAAAGCCTGTATAACAGGAATTCTATGCATTTATACAAATTGAACCTTATCTATATTGCACAAACTTAGCCTTGCATTGTTGGTCATAAGATATTTCTCATTAACATTCCCTGCCATCGTAATGAATATCGATTTATTATCGATAATTAATATTCCTCATACTTTGAAGATCAAGTGTGCCAAATTTCATCAAGATTGGATTAAAATTGTGGATTTGTAAAAGAAACAACACAACAAACCCACATACCCACAAACAAACATTCTTCTTTATACACTGTCATATCAATGAATTATGACCAGCACCCCTTCAAGGCACACGCATGGTTCGCCCCAACAACGATTACACACTGCAAAATTTGCATAACAGGCTGAGAAAGCTTTAAAGCTTGTGCATCAAACGGCAGGTGCACGAGCCTCAAGATGGGTAAACGTCCGGATTTAACGGACACCCAAAAAGGGATGATAATAGGCTATCGCAGCAAGGGTGGCACCATCTCCTAAACGGCTCGATTTGTGAACTGTTCACGGTCCGCTGTAGTGAAGGTGTACAATGAGTGGACAGCAGGTTAAAAGAGT
This sequence comes from Rhysida immarginata, assembly GCA_023313115.1. NCBI lineage: Eukaryota > Metazoa > Arthropoda > Chilopoda > Scolopendromorpha > Scolopendridae > Rhysida > Rhysida immarginata. Next base: position 2,037,244 of record JAHWFO010062673.1, on the reverse strand, counting down.
ATAAAATATAAATTTATTTTAATTATAAACTAGTGGTAAATAGGTCATCCGTTTGGATATTTATATAAGCATAATCATTCGTTTTTTCGCCAATAATCAGCAAGTTATGAGCAAAATCAACGGCTACAACAATGGCATTCAAAATTAATCATGTGAAACTCATATTCATGCAATAATGCGTTTTTTGCGGACAAAAAATTAATTTTTTTAATAATAGTAACTAGGCCATCCCGCAACATAACAGTAAATTAGTATATTAAATAGTAAATATTATTCCCTCCACCACCCCTCGGAATAACCGGGCAAATGACTTATTATCTTAAATAAATTATGGCCCGTACAAAACCAACACCACCTCTACTCAAAGCTTGAGCGCGAAAATTTCATACATTGTTACATCACGATAAAAAGTCATCTTTAATCGCATTTCTACCAATAAGCCCTAAATTATGACTTCGTATCATGATGTAACAATGTATGACGTTTCCGCGCTCAGGCTTTCTCTTTAGGGGTGCGTTCACTTATTCGTTCGGAGTCATGCTCCGAATCAATGTGATCACGTGATCAGAGTACTACCGCCATGGCTCAGAGTCAACACAACGACGTAACAATCGAAGACTTTGATCGTTATAATCATTTGCGTGCAGTATTGCCAATTTAGCCTTTTTTCATGCGCTTGTCTTTTGTTAGACATTTTTAATAAAAATTAAACAATGCACAGCAACTATCTACCATTCATTTAAGTCTTCAATTCTCTTCAAAAACTCTCATCATTATTCATTGGTGAACTTGTTATTATTTATTCTTTTTATTTATTATTTTATCTTCTCCATTTATAAATGAGTATAGAATCATTCATTAATAAATAAACATATTATACTACTTCGTAAATTAATGTATAATGCACAAAATATTGAAATGAGCTTCTAAATAGGACACACCCCTGCTAAATTGGCAACACTACTTGTGAACGATTCAAGATAATTTTTCCCCTCTTCGCAACCTCCGGAGGCATCAGAAAAGCATGAGCAGTGCCCATGGCACTTTAGGTTATGGGAAACCTTTAACATTAAGTTATTTTTTATTAACAGGAATAAACAATAACATATTTTTTATTATTTTTGTAAAAACAAAGTTCTGGTCATAATTGTAATTTTAATTTATTATCATAGAGACTAGGGTGGCCTCATGCGTAAAGATGGAACTGAGATTGAGCATATAAAAATTAATAATTATGCTGAAAAAAATTGTCTTGACTCAAATTTTCGATCAATTTAAGCTAAATTTTTGTTAGTATCGTGCCAAGCCTACAACAATGGAAGGCTAACCAATTATGGTAAACTATGATCGTGCACTTTCGAAAGATAGAGGCGGCCATGTTGATAGTTAAACAACGTATGCGCCAGCTTGAAGAAATAAAGTCTTCTCTTGTTTGTGTGGTTGCCACGGCTCCTAACAAGCGCACTCGCAAACGATATCTCATTGTAACAAAATTAATCATCGTTGAAGTCGCAACTTTGTTGGCACTCTTCATTGTTGCGTCGTCTTTCTCATTAAATTTTTTGACTCCAATGACTCCAGCTTGAAAGCAGGAGTTAAGGGAGTTAACCCGAGTCGCACTCCAAGCGAATAAAGAAACAAACTCCGAAAGACTCCAAGCGTACCCTGATGTTGGAGTCAAGGGAGTTAACTCCGAGCGAATAAAGAAACGGAGACCAAATGACTCGGAGCAAATAAAGAAACGGAATCCGAATGACTCACGGGAGTCACTCGGAGTGACTCCAATTGAATAAGTGAACACACCTTAGGTGGCGTTGGTTAAACCAACGGCTACAACAATGGTATTCAAAATTCACCACTTGAAACTCATTTTCATGCAACAATGCGTTTTTTTGCGGATAAAAAAAAAAATCAATTTGCGGATTTTTTTAGTAATAGTAATTTATTTGTTATTGGTTGCTTTGATAAGTAGATAAAATTCCAACAATAGGGGCGAGATCAAATTTTCTAAGTATTGATAAAGCAGTTATCGTGGAGACCCTTAAGACGCGTGCATTTCATTTTCTGGTGATGCGTTCACGGCTGTTGGGAAGGTTCACGTGAAACTGGGATGTAGAAGGTTGAATTTCGGAATGTAGCTTACTATGGGCATGTGCACCTTCACTATTTAGTTTGATTTTGATTGGCCCACTGGGGTCGGAGTTTCGGGGGCGGAAATTAGAC
>JAHWFO010062673.1:1973059-2035011 GCA_023313115.1 Rhysida immarginata | reverse complement strand
GATCGGAAATGATGAGAAACGAAAGAAGATAGAGCTCTTTTTCATTTCCTAAATACTACTTTCGAGAAAATCAATTTTTCGCCTACCCCCCGGGCGCGGGGGGGGGGAAAAGATGCAGATAAAAGGGTAAAAAGAGAGGACCTCAACGCTTCCGCTTCTTTCCTATACCTTCCTCGGGAGGAATAATTTCTTGTTTACATTAAATTTCGGAAGTTTACATAAAAAGTAAAATTTATAAAAAATTCAATATTTATACATAAGGCTTTTGCTTAAAATTTACCAATAAATCTAGACCTTACCAAAAATGTAGCTGTCATGAATGTCATGTTTAATAATTCATTTCAGCTTACCTTATTTTTATTCTAAAATGAAATGTTTAATTAATTAATTAATTTTAATTTAATAATGAATTGCTGAAAATGTTGAAACTTTTCTACATTAATTTGTCATGGTTTAATTGCAATAAACTTCTAAAATCATTATTAAATTTTAACAATTCATCTACTTTTTAATTAAGCCAAAAATTTTAAGCAGCACTGCAATGGCGGTCGCCACATATGCAATCTTTTAATCATATAACAAAACTCATTACAGTCAGACCTCAGACATTCGCGAGGTTAGGTTCGCGAATGAGGAGGATTCGCGGATGTTTGGTAGAGTCACTAATAATGATAAGATATGCTATTTCTATAGTTTAAACCCTAAATATGACCCCAGTTATTTTCCCAAACAATTTAATTTCATTTAAAAGTTAGCTTAATACATAACCCTTAAAAAAAAACAAACAAAAACAACCAAATGTTTGATGTAAAAATAGAGTACAGTATCGCCTAACAGCATGGAAAACTTAAAAGCATCAAAATTACAAATTACTACAAAAATTAAACATAAACACTTCTGTAAGTTTTTTTCCGAGGATTTCGCGGATGTGCGAAAAACTCACGGATGCAAATAAGTTCAGTTCCAATCACAAGGCGCGAATGTCCGAGATCTGGCTGCATTTTGAACTTGTCAATAAGAGATTTATAAAACGTATTGAAAGTGTGGTTTGAAAAACTCCTTTTTCTCCTATACAGGGTGATTTAGAAAGGTAGGTCAAGAATGAAATACCATGTACAGTTTGTAGCTGGGAACAAAATTTTTCCTATAAACATGGGTCCGGAAATACAACCTTATAGAGATAATGCAACTTGTACGAGGTAGGAATGACATAACAGTAGGTGTTCAAAATGCTGACCCTGAGCCTCGAAGCAGGTTTTTAGTCTGCGGACGAGATTCTCGCGAACTCTTATGAAGATGTCCGGAGAATCGCTGACTTCTCCACACGCTGTAACAATTTTAGCTACAAGGTTATCGGGACTGTCGACTGGTGTGGCATACACCAACTGCTTGATGTGACCCCATAAAAACAAGTCCAGAGGTGTCAAGTCAAGAGACCGGGGTGCCCATGGCACAGGGCCTCCTCTCCCAATCCATCGCTGAGGCTATGTTTAGATCCTAATTTACATCGGCCCTATCATTGCCGTCCGGGTAACGCACATCCATTCCTACCTCGTACAAGTTGCATTATCTCTGTAAGGATGCATTTCCGGACCCATGGTTATAAGAAAAATATTGTTCCCCGCTACAAACTGTACATGGTATTTCATTCTTGACCTACCTTTCTGAATCACCCTGCATATTATTTCGAGTTTTTTCACTAGTGTATAGTTTTATTTTATTATTATTGATATCCAATAATTTTTACACTTTTTCTTTTCTTTTCTCTAAAGTGTTGTAAGATGAAAGCAGCTTTCAATCTTTCTTTAAAATTTAAAGATTTTTCACGGCCAATGTCTCGGTGACCATGACATGAAAATGTGATCTTTTTATCTACCATAGTGGTAAAAAAGTTTTCTAGTTATATTTTGCATTATCTGAATTCTATTTTATGTACGATAATGTGTGGTAAATATTTCAAAAAATAAACTGTTCGAATTTTGTTAAAATCAAAATATTTCACTATTTTTACCGTTATATGATTTGTTACCCTTTCATTCATAACTACATTTTCATTTTATCACCCTAAAAAGTTTCGCTTCTAATGCGCACAAATTTTCTTTAAAAATCAAATTTCTAGAGCAGCTAATTTTTCATCCTTCTTTCACATTATAGCTCGATTTCTGTAGACTGTATGAATCTTGTGTATTTGTATTCAGCACAGTTCGCTGGAGTTCCCCTCCCTCTGGAAGGGGCTATGGATTTTGTTTAGTTCTTGTGCTTCCTATTTGATTTCGGCTTCCGTCGGCGGTTGCGAGGAATTTTCCACGGGCAAAAGAAAACGTCGTGTGAGCACAGAATTTCGTCACCGCCCGCGATCGATGCACGAAATACGTATTCTCAGAAACTTTATACGTACGAGAAGCGCAACAACACTATAATCAATGTCACTCACAAATCATGGTGTTAAAGGAAATGCCGTTTCTCTAAGCCTGTTAACATTTCATGCAGTTTGATGAAGTTCAGTCACCGTTGTGGTTTATAAATTCGACCATTAAGTTGATTTTATTGTCTTCATATATTTACGATAATTATCGATCCATTGAAATTTTATAATGCTGCATAATTTATCAGTTCCTTGAACATTTAGAAGATTAAAACAACTATATTAATCCTTATATATTAATAAAATTGAAATATTAGGAATATTATTTACGTTAATTTTACCATCTTGAAAGTTTTAAATGTCACATAGACTATTTAAATATTACTGACAGTAAAGATTTTAATATTATCTAAGATGTCGCTTTTTAAATTTCCGTAAAGGAATTTTTTTACAACTTCATTTCCGAAAAGGGCTAATATTCATGATTATATTTTGACTTTGTGGGTTTGTTTACTAGATCTGAAAACGTTCTTGTTTACAATTTCATTACGGGGCATAATACGGTTCAAGCTCAACAAATAAACAAAAAGACAACTATTGTCTGGCTAATAAATTATTTTTTCATCAGTCTGAAATGAAGGAGGAAAAAATCTGATATTAACATAAACAAGTTAAACCTGTGTGATGAAGGTTTGCATGAAAAAATTCATAAAGCTAATGTTCGGTAGGTTTGCTATGCGTATTTTATAATCAAAAAATCCGGATGACCGAGCTTCATTCGGTGTGAACAAATTAGTAGGAATAATTGTGCAATGAAATAAACATGGTTTCATTTAATAGTTCAACAGAAACTAACGATTCTTTGTCCATAGATGGTATCACATACATGTTACATAACCTGAAAGGTGCCATCTAGCGATTTTTTTACGGATATGGGACCTAGCGCAATGAATTCCTGTTTTTCAAAAACCCCTATATACCAATTTCTGTTAAAATCGTTAGAGCCGCTTTCTAGAACCCGAATGTACACTGTCATATCAATGAATTATGACCAGCATGGTTCGCCCCAACAACGATTACACATTGCAAAATTTGCATAACAGGCTGAGAAAGCTATAAAGCCGGTGCATCAAACGGCAGGTGTACGAGCCTCAAGATGAGTAAACGTCCGGATTTAACGGACAACCAAAAAGGGATGATAATAGGCTATCGCAGTAAGGGTGGCACTATCTCCGAAACGGTGCGATTTGTAAACTGTTCATGATCCGCCGTAGTGAAGGTGGACAGAAAGAATGGACAGCAGGGACAGAAAGGGTCACGAGCCATCGACCAACGGGGTGAGCGGCGCCTACGACGACTCGTAAAAGGTGACAAGAGAGCCACAGTCCATCAACTGACCACCAGATTCAACAGTGGTGCCAACAGACGTGTATCCGACATTCCCGTTCAACGCACGCGGCTACGGATGGGCCTGAACAGTCGGCGCATGGTTGCTGCACCCATGTTGACCAGGGATCATCGTCAACGACGCCTAGACTTTGCACGTGAGCACCGCCATTGGATCACAGACGAGTGGGCTAAAGTCGCCTTCTCCGACGAGTCAAGGTTTTTGCTCCATAAGATTGACGGGCGATGGCGAGTGCGTCATGAACGACATGAAAAGACACTGCAGGAGGCTATTGTGGGCCGGAAACAGGCTGGTGGAGGTAGTGTGCATGTCCGGGGGATCTTCTGTTGGGAGCAGTTAGGTCCACTGATTCGTCTAGAGGGCAATTCGAATGCCTGTGGCTATTGTCAATCGTAGCGGACCAGGCGCACCCGTACATGCTCACGATGTTCCCCCAATGTGATGATGTGTTCCAGCAGGACAATGCACCCTGCCACAAGGCACGTCTCCTTCTGGATTGGTTCGAGGAACACTCTATTGACTTTCGAGCACTCTCTTGGCCCGCTAATTCGCCGGGCATCAATCCAATCGAACATCTGTGGGAGCACCTTGATCGCCATGTACGGCAATCCACCTATGACTCTCGAAGCTCTGTGGACAGCGCTTCAAGCGGAATGGACTGCCATACCATCGGACACATACCGCCACGACGCCTAGCAGCAGTTGTAGCGGCGAAGGGTGGCTATGCGGGTGGTCATAATTCAGTGATCATAATTCAGTGATATGGCAGTGTATATAAATAGGGCTACCATAATCATAGAAAGGGTTATGATTATATATATAAGATAATATAAGAAAATTTCATCCCGCAGAGATGTAAATATAGGTAGGAGCAAACTTTACTAGCTTGTAGACGATGCCGAAAAGAGGGGAAGGGCGCCAAAAAAATATTTGGATCACCTTCTTCAAAATTTCATCTGTATTTCAAAACCAACACTTCATTCAAGATTATCGTTTTCTACTATCTTCACAAGACTTCATCTACTTCCTCAATAGACTAAGTTTATTTCTACTATCAACAACATCTTCAATAGACTACATCGTTTACGTTTTCTTCCATCTCACAAGTTTCTTCATCGTTTTTCAAAATTGGTGACTTTATTTTTTTGTTTTTATTAAATTTTAATTTTACGATTTTTCCCATTAAAAAGAGACTACCCACATTTAAATTTGAAATTTAATTTTACCTTTAATTTTCTTTTGTTCCCAGTTCATTGTTCATAAATCATTATTTTTGGTTTAAAATGATTATGAAAGGTTTGGAGAAGGCTTTCTAGAATTCTCATTTTCTTTCGTTCATACTTTCGTTCATGCATTTAGTTCATACTTTGTTAATTATAGTTCAATTTTTAATATAACAAACCATCGTTAAAAAAATTACTCAACGCATCTTTTCCACCCGGGCGAAGCCGTGTAATACAATATTGCTAGTTTGTTAATAAAACACACTGAACAGCAAGGCCTTAAACAATGCAAAAGAAAATAAAAATTAATAAAATTCAAAAACAAAATTAATAAAATTCAAAATTGTGTTCAGAACAAAAGTGATCAATACATTTACAATAATTCGAGATTGATCCATTCAATAAATTAAAAGAATTCAGTGTTTCTTTTATTAAAAAGAAAGACATCCTAATTCGGAAATAAAAGACAACAATTTATTGAACTTTATGGCCAATCGCTTCGCTTAATATGCAAGGTACATGACTATATAAAATATAACTATGCTGCAAATTCTGAGATGAAACAGCAATAAAACCAATGAACTTAATTTAAAAACTTATTTAAAAATATTAGAATTTTCCGTGTGTAAGAAAGGAAACTACTTTATCGGCTGAAATGCAATTAAGGGCTTGGCTGACTTTGGGAAGAACTTAGCAGCATAAACGTCGAGCGCACGCATTATAGAAGGCCGATATCCAACTAAAGACACCAAAGAGATTCATTACGATTTGTTCGAGTGCCGGAATTTTACCTAATTTCTACTTGCAAGCAGAATGTAAGAGAATTAACTGAAATGGATTTTTTTTTCACATTTTTAGCAGAAACGGGTTTGGCCCCGATGGTGCAATGATTAGTGTGGTAACCACTGACACTCGAGATCAAGGGTTGAGGATGGTGGGAATTTCTTAAGAGCAATCCCGTGGTTACGCCTTCCTTCGTTAATGAAATCCTTCAGTATCGGAAATCAGTTAGGCTGCTTCATGTTTTGAAGTACAACGTAAGCAAAATTTCAATCCGTACTGAACTTCGAGATCCCAAGAGTTGAATAGGATATAAATTTACACAATATATTCAGAAATTTAAGAAGTGCTTATAATGCAGAAACGCACCAAATCATTCGATAAATTGAGAACAGGATATTAAAAGAATCATTAAGATTATCTGATAATAGATATAAATGAAAACGTAGCAATAACGGAACTCTATTTCTGTCGCCTATATGACTTATTAAGATGACTTTAATTCAGATGAAAAAAAGCATGACATTCGTAAATTGTAGATCTTTATAGAATAAATCATTAGATGGTCAGTGAGAGTTTTAATTCTACGCCAACCTCAGCTGTTTTTCATCATTGTAGATCTGTTAGTCTTCTCGTTTATGGCAAACTCTTCGACATTTTCATCACAAATAATTGATTTCTCTGCAATAAAAAACGTAGATGATCACACATTATAGACATTCTAAGGAAACGTTTCTTTTTTTTTTACTAGGTAAAAGTCACCATTTGACAAGTTGAAAAATATAATCATCACGTTTATATAATCAAATTTTCACGTAGGATTATCGCTATTAGGCATACACGTTACCGGCATTATTAAAAAACTATTAGTGTTCATTATCCATCTAGTCAAGTTTGAGGTGAATTAGATTTTATGAAACATGCGAAACAAATAAATTTTGAAAAAAAAAACCAAAATTTTTATAGTTAATTTAAACTCATTCTTTAATGATAATTCAAAAACTGTCCATTGCAGAAAGTGCTAACTAGTATTCAAAAATGGCATAGTGCTCCGGCAATAATTTGAAGAACAAATCTAGACCATATAGAAATTCTGCTAATGAAGAAAGGGTGCATATACAATCTATACTTTCTTTAAAAAAATCTTTCGCGCTAATACGATGAGGGAAAGTAGAAAAACGCTAAATAGCTTTTTGAGCAAGACAAATGAATAAATCCGATAATAAGTTGATTCCAGTAACAATGCCGAACTTCGTTATTTGGATGTTTTGGTTGCAGAAATAGGATACACTTAAGAAATCAATTCCTTAAGTTTTTCCACCAGTTAATGTAAGCTCTAATTTCTCCTCATTATTGATGCATATTTGACGTTTCCTTTTTAATTTCAAACCTTAAAGCGAAGAGGATCGAGAGATCGTGCTTGAAGTAGCCGAGAACGTAACTCTGCCGTTAATAACGCACGCAGTGAACCACGAACTCGTGTGCGTTGAGCGCCGCCGTTCGGCTATCAGTCTGTGGAGCCGTTAACGGTGAGCTGCGCACAAACGCGACCCATCGATTTACCCACTGTTACTCACCTTATATTTTTGTTTTAGGATCACGTCGATCATATTTTAATTTTGAAATCAACGTATTTATTTTTAGTAATTAGATAAATAACTATCGATAGAAAACGAAGGTTCCAGGTTTCTTTGCGCTATAGTACCTGGTTTTAGGATAGCTGATAACTTTTTACTAAAAAACAAAGGGGGAGGCCACTTTACCACATTTTCTTTTATACTTTACAGAATATGTGCCTTAATTAAGTGGAAGTAAAGCCGTTGGTCCCGTGTAGTCGTTTGCCGGCTGCATGTTAAAGAACCCTTGCCAGAGCAAAATTTGCGGCCCCTATAACGCCGTCCTGAAATGACCATGGCAGTTGAAAAGGACGTTAATACCAAACAAACCAAACCAAACTAAACCAAACCTTAATGAAGTGAGTTTATACCCATTTAAGGGAACTTGCTGTTGTCGACTCATAATGTTTCCATAAACGAGAACAAGCGCTTACCCTGTGCTTGCGAAAAACCCCATTTGGCATTGTATCTACGTGTTACTCGAACTAGAATCCAGTAGCAAAGAGGAACAGTCGCGTATCACTAAAATTTTACTTGTCCGCCTACAGGAGTTGTAACCATACTTTTCGGACACGCCTCGTATTTGTGACATCATACCGATGCGTAACTGATCTATCTGATTCATTATCAAAAGGTTGAAAGAGCATTTTTCTCATATAACATAATTGTAAGTTGGAGAGATCGAGTGTCGGCAAACAAGCATGCTAGAAACAGATTACAGTATTAGTTTAGATAATTTTAAGTTACTAAGGTTTGCCAATCCAAAAAAATCAATTAAACAGCCTTGATATCATTGAAATTCGTAAAAGCGATTCTAATAAGTTATTAAATACTGACAAGAGTCCAGTTCAGAGTCTGTTCTATTTGATTTATTAACTCTTTTATTTATAGTTTTCTTTTCCAATTTTCCAGAATTATCCCTTCTTTGGTTCTTTTTAGTTTTCCTGTTTCATGTCCTAGAATTACTATATATCTTTTGTTCTTGGTATGCCATTTCTTATTGATTCCTTCTGCTGAGCTCAACTAATGAGAATTATTCTAACCATTTACCCCAAAGATCGCTAATGTACATTATTAGATAAATTTTGTGGTCATCTTCGTTTCAGGCATTTCATATCTCGGATCTTTTTTATGCTTAGGGTTTTTTCTTCATATACAGGAAATTCCACACAACAGTTCCTTCTTGATTTTTTATTAGGAACTTATTATTAAAAATTAATTGAAACATTCAAAATTGAAGCAAAACAAAAGTTTAATATGTCATCTTCAAAACCTTTCCGTTAACTGCACTCCCTAGTAACATTTGGCACCTCCCACTTAAGCCCGAAGGTCAGCAAAGTCGCCCGAAACTATTTTTTTTATTCTAGGTACGACTGCCTCTTTAGTTTATTCCATTCTGATATCATTACATTGTTATCGTCTATCCGTGAATTCATATAATTTCAGGTTCAGTTTGGTTGAAGTTATCTGAAAATTTATTTTCCTATTTTCCATTTTTGTCTGTTAGAGATAATGTTAATGTAACAAGCTCTTTAATTGCGCATTGTGCTTTTAAAATAACCCTTTCTGGCTTTTGCACAGTTTTTTCACAATCTTTTGCTTGAATGTTAATTTGCGATTAATTCTAATCATAATGGAGGCAGTGGTAGGTTGGAAACTGCTGGGATTAAAATCGAATGGGATTAACGATCCTGAATTTAGCTACTGTGAATGAACTATTAATATTTTTTATGGTGTCATATCATTTGTGTCAAATAAGAAAACGAAAACTAATGCATTTTAGCTAAAACAGTCTGCAGTGAGTCTGAGATTTGTTTATTGGTCGATAAGTGCCTTGGCAATATTTTTTCTGATAAATATAAATATAATGGCTTGTTTGGAACAATTATATGTACAAATGAAACGTTAACTTTTCAGCATTTAAAACTTCAAATTAATATTTATAAGATACCCAATAGTTGAAGATTCATTTGTTTATATAGTTTAGGATCTGAAGTCAGAATTCGAACACTATGTTATGGAGGTGATGGGCAAACAGAAGTTGAGATCATAAATAATATTAATTGTTCGCTTAGAATGCCTTAATTCAACATCGTTAAGCCTTTCGATTTTAATCCCAGCAGGTTTTTAGCCGATGAAACTCGTGATCATGGAGACGAATAGATTGTTTCCATTCTCATTAGGATTAATCACACAGTAACCATCTAGGAAAAAATTGTGGAAAGCTCAGAAAGGATTACAGACAATAACAATGCGCGATTAACATGGTAGTCAAACTTAAATTTTAAGAATAAGAAAAAATAATGGAAAATCGGAAACGTGATTTAAAAAATAATTCATTTTAATTTCAGCAAAAACGGATTTTATCTATTTGAATTATATAAATTTAAGGAAAGACTATAATACCACTGTAGGCAAAATCCCGTTAAAATAATTCTTCAAAAGTTATCTATTGACATTGTGTATGAACGTTTTACAATATTTTCTGTTTTCGTTTATTTTCTATAGTTTTGTTTTCATTTTCCCAACAATCGTTTCGAAGGATATAGCAACTGATTGTGTTTTGTGTTCATAATCTCTCCAGGATTTCGAAGCTGAAATAGTTCATGGCCGAGTTTAAACGGAAGAGGGGAACGGGGGCATGTCAGCGAACAGATCAAATACCCAATTGTTTCCTACCTTGGAAATGTTTGATATGTCATCTCCTGGTGATTCATCGGCCTCTGTGGCTCAGTGGTTGCGTGATCGCCTCTGATGCCCGAGGACGCGGGTTCGACCCGGCCGAGGACGACGAGGATATTTTCAGGGGGAAAATCCTGAGATCACGCACTTCCTTCGGAAGGGAAGTAAAGCCGTTGGTCTCGTGTAGTCGTTTGCCGGCTGCACGTTCAAGAACCCTTCGAGGCAAAATTTGCGGCCCCTATAACGCCGTCCTGAAATGACCATGGCAGTTGAAAAGGACGTTAATACCAAAACAAACCAACCAATCTCTTGATGATTCGATAAAATCTCAATCCTGTAATCTAGTTACTGTATGTCGCATTCGTTCCAGCATATCAGCGTCGATGTTAGCAAATGCAATCCGTGATTCTTTCACAAAACTCTGGTAAAGGAGGCACTAAACCTTATCTTTTTATATTACCTCAAAGGAAAAAAATCGCATGGAGTAAGGTCAGATGATTACAGGCCAGGCAAGAAAAGCCGAGTCCTCGTCCGTCCAATCCAACGCTGAGATAACTACGAAGTGAGTAAATACGGTATCTGTCACAAATGAAAATGTTCCCCCTTGAGGTTGGTTTGCAGTTATTTTAACATGATAATGTTTTAAGGCTGGACATCATTTTACAAAAAGCCTGATGCAAAAGCCGACCCAAAAAAGCGTTACGGAAACAGTTTTGCATTATTCTTGCATGTTTGCGTCGAATTGAAGCACACGACGGTAATGAAAAGCCACTGAAATGTCTGAACAATTTTTATTTAAAACTTTACTACAGAAATATAAAATATAAGGTGTAGACGGAAAGCATAAAACACGGAAACATAATACCTTGAATGGAAGCATAAAACAAAGCACGAAAACAAAATACCTTTATTCATCACACAATACACTTTTGACATCGTTGATAAAGCTGCTGGAATTAGTCAGCGAAGGCCTCTTTTGGGATCGATCGAAGCACAAATGTCATAGGCTACGTCGTCGGATATCTGGTAAGTCTGCAGGACCCCCTTGAGGCAAGGGAACAAAAAGAAGTCTGCAGATGCCAGATTAGGTGAGTACGGTGGTTGCGCGATAACAGTTATACGGCATTGGGCCAAGAAGCTGTGTACATGAATTCCAGTATGCGGTTGTGCGTTGTCATGCAACAGACTCAACTTTCCACTTTGTACATCTGTGCGCGAACACGTTGGATGCGCAGCAGTAAGCGCTTCAAAACAGCTTCATAGAATTCGGCGTTGACGATTTGCCCTTCTATTTGCAGTGAGTTTTCGCACACACGCCGTTCGACTGCCCGTAGCAGACTAATCTGCGTCGGTTTCTTGCGTTCTTTGCTGCGTGCCGTCTCTCCATCGGTCTCTCCCTACGCATGCACGTGGTCACATCTTTACCTCACGTTGTTTTTGAGATATCCATCCATTCACCGAACTTTTTAGACGCACCTGTATGTTGAAAGTGTAGTAACAGATAGCGCCACTATACTTCGCTGACTTACCTATGGCCCATCCAGCCGTAGTTTGCGCGAAAATTGATGGGCATGTTAATTATTATGTATTGTTTAATTTTTGTTGTAACAATGTCCAACATTTGAAACGACCATCACATTTCGCGCAAACTAAGATTGGTTAGACTATAGCAAATTTGTGTAATGGCATAACGTTTTGCTTTCAGTGTTTTAAATGAAGACTAATAAATCCTAGTGTGTTGGAATAAACTCTTCTCCTTTATATTAAATTTATTTTATTACTCATAATATAATTTTAGATCTTTTGATGCTTTTTTAAGTCTTCATCTTATTAGAAATTCAACAAGCGCATAAATTATTATGTGCTTTGAAGTGCTTCATTTATTTCTACAAATTCTTTCCTCTCTATAATTAAGAATGATGTTTCGACCTAAAAAAGCTTTACGGATGATGCAATAATTTTAATTTTGCGTCATGCAAAATATATTCATTTTGTGATTTTAGACACTGCGAAAAACTTGTACGTGTCGTGTTTGTGGCCCCACATTCGACTGTGAGCACAGACGCGAGTAAAGAGGCGCACCTTAAGCACAGACATATCGAGAGACTCGATACCCGTGCTTCATAATCAATTATCCTAGGCCCTTATTCAGTATTACCGATGTATATGAGTCTGTAGACTCATCCATTGATAAACAAAAGATTTGTACTGTATAAAATATTTGTTTGTTGTATCTAAAAACATTATCATGATTCAATGTTCGGACTGCAGATTTTTTTTATACGTGGCTTTGCTACTGAAATATCGAAGGTACTTATGTAACACATAGTATACATAAACTCGGGTAATCTATCTATATATATAAAGAAGGATGTTTGTGGGTCTGTGGGTCTGTGGGTCTGTTTGTCTGTATGTTTTTTATACAAATCTACAGTTTTATTCCGATCTTGATAAAATTTCGCATACATGACCTTCAAAGCATGAGGAAGGTCACTGTCTACTTCAGATTTCGAAAAAATAATAATTATTAATAAAAAATCGATATTCATGGTTATGGCAGGGCATATTAATGAGAAATATCGCATGACCAACAATGCAAGACAAAGTTTTTGCAACAATGGTATCAACACGCAATTCACAAACACTCTGCACGGACCAACAATATTATATCTCATGACCAACAATGCAAATAAAAGTTTGTTCAACAATGGGTATCAACAATGGTTTCAACACGCAATTCACCAATAACAATGAGCTCAAAATGATGATGCAATGATAAAGCAATCCTTTCCAAGAATTATAACAATGCACATAAAATTATGATGCAATATGGATAAGTTTCAATTTGGAACAATGCATAGAATTCCTGTTATTCAGGTTTTTCTTAGAAAAGAGAGTTCTTAGTACTTAACAATTTCTTGAAAATCTTTAAAAATGATCAGTAGCTGGAGATAATGAAGAGTTAGCAGACTATTGAGAAAGAGTGGAAAGACGACAGAGAAACAAACCTTTAGCTCCGTGCTGTATTCAGCAAATGGGAAGCAAGTAAATAGAAGAATTGGCGACCGCTAGACTACCCAAAGTGATGAAAGGCCAAATTTTGCTTCAACACAACGAGAGAAGAGTGGAAATTGCAACAACATCAAGTGTACATCTGAAGTAAGATTACCTAAGTAAGAAATCCATTGTGAGCCTTTAAAAATATTTTTTTCGAATTTTCATTAAGAATTTTTACTGTATTAATTCTAAGCATTTTCATGTGTTTATTTTTAAGATATTGCAAAATTTAATTTAATTTTTTGAGATTGTTCTGTTTACATCCAAGTGTAATTATCCCGGGCAACGCCGGGTACCTTTGCTAGTAATTAAATAATTAAAAATATGTTGCATATATGGAATTTCAGAATAATGATAACTTCTCAAGGTCTACCGAAATTAGATCGTTGTAAGCGAAGTCATAATAATTTAGTCGGTGACAGTGGCAAAGTTGAAACGGAGTGGCACTTATTTAAAACATTTGTGATAGCTTCGGCTGCATTGTGATGTGGTCGTATGACAGTGAGAAAAGGACTGCATAGTGGGAATAATAATTAACAGTGTTGAAGATAGTAATAATCAATCAAACTACATTATAAATAAAGGAGAACATGTAAGTTCGTCACGGAAACAGTTTTGCATTATTGTTGCATGTTTAAGCATTGTTGGCGCTGGCTTGAAGCACACACCGGAACTGAAAAGTCACCTGACCATTATTGTCTGAGTAACAATTATA
The DNA here is from genome assembly GCA_023313115.1 of Rhysida immarginata. Taxonomy (NCBI): domain Eukaryota; kingdom Metazoa; phylum Arthropoda; class Chilopoda; order Scolopendromorpha; family Scolopendridae; genus Rhysida; species Rhysida immarginata. The sequence goes on along the minus strand of JAHWFO010062673.1, from coordinate 2,021,165 downwards.
TTTAAATTTTTACTACACCGAGGCCAACGAGATAACAAGGCCTGGAAGCGAAAAAGTCACCTGATCACCGGTGTGCTAACAATAATCCAACCTACATTGTTTTCAATAAACGGAAAAACACTGATTGCTATTTTATTAATTTCATAGGTTTTTTTTTTATTAATTTCATAGTTTGGTTTGGCCAAATTTTTTATTCTATTATATTTAAAGAACTGAAGATGGGAAGGCCTTTCCTGAAAAGGTTATTTTAAAAAACTCCATTATCTAGTATTTATTTCAAATTTCAACTTCATGATCATTCAAAAAATCTTCATTTCTACGAATTTATCTTGGACATTCAAACTTAAATTTTTTTTTGAAAATCTTCGGTGGAATTTATCATCAAGAAAATCTGGACATCATTAGGACATCAATTTGAACATCAATTGAGCATCATCTGGATTCCAAAATTGTGGAATGGAAAGTGACCTTTCTTCATCATCATTATATTATTTATTCAAAGGCAGCCATTAAAGAGTCGCATATTAAAGGCTGATGAGCTCAAATTATATTTCGTTTTGCTCATTATAAAACGAATTGCTTTCAGAGGTTTCTAATTCCAGTAGGGAGTTTAGATGGAAGGTTTCCTCGACATTTATCCAAAATATCCATAGCGGAAAGCAACAGACATATGCACAAAATTGCCTTTGAGCTGTTAAAATGTTCATGTGATTAAGAAAAGGCTATGGGTATTAAGAAGCGTTCATGTGTAAAATAAAAAATGTTTTTCGACTTATTCACACAAGAACTCAAAATCTCGTTGGCGAATGATTTACAGAACCTAAACATAGTTAATCTCTACGTACTTAAGATATTTACCATTCAAGAAAGTTTTTTGCGTAATTGCGGACTTTCCAAAGTCCGTGTTTGGTTCTGAATTCTAAGGCTCAGTTTAAAATATTGTCCCTTTTCTGAGATTCAATCACGCATGATTTAAAAAAAAACTTTCTTTCGCCTTTTCCAAATACATTATCAATTTATTACGAGATTCAAATGCCAAATTCCTTCTTTTTATTTGCATTTTTTTTTCTTACTGAACGGTTCAACCACTGCCTTCGGAATGCGTGACAGGAAATTCGTGCGAATAAAATGAATTGCGATTTTATTGTTTCCAATTTATTACACACAAAGGACAAATAAAAAATTTATTACAATATAAAATATTTTGAAGTTTGAAGGTAAGAGTTCTGAAATTTTCATGAGGAAAATCGAAATAAACAAAACCGGATGCGTGAGCTCACTTATTAACGACGTTGTTATTTTATAAAAACCTATATCATACGTCATAAATACGTGAAAGGAACGTTCGCCCGCATAACCTTAACCTACGCAAAACACTAAATTTGCTGGGTGCAATATGCTAGGCTTTCACCTTCAATGTAAAAAGACACTTAACACACCCACGGCTGCGTCGTTAGTTTCACCTTTATTACTTCAAAAACTTTATTAAAAAAATCGCAACGAAAAAATATCTTTTCCTTCCTTTATATAAAGTCAATATTTATGACATTAATATTTCTTTATTAGTCTCCATACTTAAATTACATTTGCTATTGTTATTTTTATGTTAAATGTAAAAAAATTAAAATTATGTTTATGGGAAATAGACATTAAATAGGTGAACGTTGGCTTTGTTTCAGAAGAAATTAATTATAATTTAATAATCTTCCGGTCTCTTTATCTTATGCATACTAAGTTATTCGAAGGGGAAAACTGCGTCGTGTTTTTCTTTATTAATATTCATAAGTGAAGCAGATAAAGAGTCCAGGTTGCCTTTCGAGTGAAGTGAAGGGTGGCCTTACTCTTGAAAGTGCATTCAAAACTTAAGGGGGAGGGGGGAGGGAAGAGTCGCGCACACATACATAGACTTAAATGAAGTGAACCTTTAAATAGTGAACGCACTTCCATTTAATCCACGTTCACAAATTACAGGTGAAAAATGTGAAAAAAGCGGGTTCTCTTAAGCCAGAATTAAATGAAGGTTCTCGTTGGCAAATTAAGCGAATCATCGAAAAATCCACCGAGGAATTTTGGCGACTCGATCGATTATCACGAAAATCCCCTGTGAATCTCTATGCGACGATGTTCACGAATCTTCGGAGAGCATTTCGTCTCGTTATCTGGTTAAAACTGTCAAGAGAATCTCGTTTTTAAAAAAGCATTTCATAAAAGGCAAAAGCTTGTCAAGTCTATGTCTCCGCCTTTCCGTCCGTGTGTATCGAATTTAGAACCGCGAAAGGCTAGAAATTTATTCAGCCTTCGTAATTGACGCTGCCTGAATATTAATTTTTATCAAGCAGTCTTTGAATATATAGTGACAAAAAGTAATCATATATTTTATTAAATAAATACATTTCAGCGTTTTGCATGGGGCACTACTAAAAAGAAACAAAGCATGCATCTGACAATTGCGTATAATCTCAACGTTACCACAAACATTTATGTGGTCGTCTTTAAACTAAGGGCAAACTAAGGGTTATCTCTTATAAAAGTAGAATTTAGGCTATCCCACTTTGAGATGAGAGTGACATGATGTGTGAAGGTATGCTAATTCTTCGCGAGACAAGTATTTCGCAATAAGCAAGAATTTGTCTTCCTGTTTCGGAATTCGTAACTTTTCCTGCGAAATATAGAAATTCTGAGGGTAGAAAAATAATCTGATAAAATAAGCAAAATAAAAAGAAGGAAAAAAAAGGAAGGGGGAGAAAAACTGTGTTCGAGATTTTTCGAAAAGCAAAGTGAAAGGATATTGTTAGATATTTTTATTATTATTATACATGGTGTTTTTAAAGGTAACTACGAAACGTTACACCCAATTAGGGGACACCAAAATAAAGTTGTTTTTTTACCTTAGCATGGGGAGGTCGGAACCCTACCATTTTTTCGGCTATGGGGAAGAGAAAGATCACACAGGTAAATTATGATAATGAATGCACATGGCAAAAAGATGTACATGTATTAAAAATTCCTAATAAAAGGGATATTCACGCAACATTAATTGCAATCATTAGCAAGAGTTGCAATCTTCTGATGTGTATCTCTCCATACAGTAGTTTATAGGAATGGGATTATTAATGATGTACTGGTTGGCCCTGACCCATACATTCTGCCAGTTCACCTCAGTGGACATAACTATTTTCACTCTATCATTGATGTGCTGCCCGAGATCCTGGAGGATTTACCGCTGGATATTCTGAGATTGATGTGTTTCCAACACGATAGGGCGCCGGCATGTGCGTGACCATCTTAATGACACATTCGGTAATTGTTGGAGGAGTAGAGGTGGACCAGTTGCCTGGCCTCTATTTGTATTTTAGACGTTGGTTATTGGTTTATTTTAGGTGAGACCCCCTGTATAAAAGGTTTTTAAGAAATGTGTGCAATATGTTAGGGGTGATAGAGGACCATATTTTGAATATATTTTACCAATAAACTGGGGATTGCAAACTAATCCTTGATGCATAAAAAGTTGTCAAACCTAATACAGGGTGTTTCATAATTGGTGTCCCGTCTTTAGGTCCAAAAACGAATCAAGGGGAACAGATTGGGAGAAAATGAATATTGATTATTTGGTTTTAATGTCCCCTAATTCAGAATAAAAACATTTCGCGTCCCTGGGGGTAAAGGGGTAAATTTTGAAAATTTTAATTTTGTAGGGGTAGGGGGTTAGATCCCATGTGTTATTTAGAAACTTTTAGAACATCATGTAAAATATGGGTTTAGCAAAACACCGGTGAAAAAAATCTCATGCCCTGCCCCCTTTATCGAGTGGGCAAAGTGAAAGGTATGGCCAGCCGATGTGGACAAAAACCATACTTATTAGAAAATAGTAGGGCCTACATTTGGAAAATTAATGAGAATGATTGAAAAATATTAGGGCCCATTAAGAGTTTTTCAGGGTAACGACTCATTCATTCTCATTCATTTTCAAATGTACTGCTTTCTAATAAGTAATAATGTCACGTGTCAATGTGATCAAGAAAGGATCGATAGGCAATGGTAAATAATAATCAATAATAAATTTATTCAAAGTAAAATAAATAAACAGGGTTCTCCCCAGGCCCTTTTTAACGGGCGCGCCGCCCGGCTGATTTTGGCGGGCGCCCGGCTGAATACACGAAAAACTGCACAACATTGCTTAATATTTTATTTGTTTTTAATTTTTGTCCGCCCGGTTATTTTAGCTTACCACCCACCTGATAAAATTTTCTGGGGAGAACACTGAATAAATAAAGTTGACGCAGTGGAATGAATCAAGCAAAAGTCAAAGTTTATCTGCACGTGGCACGAACTCTTGGATGACGTGTGAATCACCTCTGACGTCGTCGATATATGGTTGATTAACGGAGAGGGCGGTGTTGCTATTTGCAAACGTCGCTAGAAGATATTTCTCCGAATGTGGCGTTTCGCAGTGAACGCTCACCAGATCGCAATGCCGATGGAAATTCAATGGTCAATAATGATCGATGCACTAATTGACGAGAACTGCGCTGAATTAAAGAAGTCACTCACAAACAGTCACGATATGCATATAACGCCAGCCACTCTTTGGCACAGTCGTAAAAAATATTAGCACTTGGAGCTCTAGCAGACTGGTGGAATAACTCTTCAATAAAAATATAAATACAGTTCACAGTCCTGAAGTGCGGCGAAGCAGTCTCTACTTGAGTTAATTATTAAATGAAGCGACGCACTATGCCTTTCGTCGTCGCAAACTTCGCTGGCAGTCAATTTTTCGGCGAGAAAATATTACTGACGGGACTGCATCCACTCTTGAGCTAAGGGTGGATACGAATAGATGCGGTGAATGACGATGCAATGAGATAACTTAGTTCTAACGTTAAATGGCGTGGGATTTAAGCAGCAAAGTCACAGTCCGGTTGTCGGTACTGTTAGGTACGGAAAGAAAGACACAGTTCGGGCATTAAGAAAGAAAAGTTCGCAAGTTCACGGTCGGCGAGGTGGACGCAGAGAATAGTCTCGTCGAAGCATGCGGCTTACGGAGAAGCCAGCGAAAAGGCGGAGTATTCCTCCTGTTCCTTGTTCGTGGTACAGGGCGAAAGAAAACGGAAACACTTCAGCCCAGACGCTATCAACTCGGTCAGCTCCGCCGTCTCAGGAAATGCCGTTTCAAAGTCTGAGAATAGTTCAGCTCGTACGTGGCAGTGGAAGAGAGTCAAATGGCTTAACACTACCACACGTACCTGACGAGGGAATTGACTCGTCGTTGTCGATGCTTTCGTTCCGGCGTTCTCGGGCGTCGTCAGCACATGATAATGTTGGCCGCTCGCCTCCTTGCTCGACGCTGTTGAAAGCCAAGGGCTCCAGTAGTCGATATAAGCACGTGGCAAGGGCGCTTACGAGGGGTTGAGTTCGTTGCCGGAAAGCTTCGCTGTCGGCGATCGCTTCGGCTGCTTCGATATGTGGCGGACGTGTAGCTCCGTCTCCCTTCGGTTCCTCGTGGCGGGGAATTGCCTGGCGCCAATGATGTCGAGAGCTCGCTCGCTGTCGGCTTGCCTGATGCTGGCAATGGCGAAAGTTCGTTCGTCGTCGGCGTCCGTCACCATGCTCTGACGGGCTATTATCGAGCCGCTGTTCCTGCCATAGTTTGCAGTCGTTAACGGTGTTTGCTTTACGATTCTCTGTCGTATTCTGCCGTCGTTTGTCTTTTCCACTCGCTTTCCTCTGACGTCGTTCACTTTCGACCAATCCGATCCAAAACGTCGATCTCTCGGATTGTCGTCCAATCCTACTTTTCCCTTATCGTCGTCTCGGAGAACCGAACGTGAAAACGTCTTCGAGCGACGATGTTTGACACGTGACAAATAAAGTTCTAATAAGTTTCTAATGAGTTTTTCTGTGTTTGTCTACATTAGCTAGCCATACCTTTCACTTTACCCACTCGATAAAGGGCAGGGGATGAAATTTTTTCACCCGGTTTTTTGCTAAACCCACATTTTACATGATGCTCTACAACTTTCTAAATAACACATGGGGTCTAACCCATACCCATACAAAATTAAAATTTTCAAAATTTACCCCTTCACCCCCAGGGACGCGAAATGTTTTTATTCTGAATTAGAGGACATTAAAACCAAATAATATTCATTTTCCCCCAATCTGTTCCTCTTGAGTCGTTATTTGGACCTAAAAACGGGACACCAATTATGAAACACCCTGTATATACAACGGCTGTCTGAGACTTCCTCAGTGTCTCTCTCGTTAATGTACAGTATTTTCAAGACGGAAAAATTAGAAAATTGATACTGATGGTCACAACGTTTTTAATAGCCAAATACTACATATTTGTAAAATTACAAAAGGTGTTCAAAAAATCTTTCGTTTTTTTTTTTTGTTTTTTTTTTTAATTATTTTTACTTTTGCAGAGTTGTGCGTATTTATTCTTTCTGAATGAAGATTACCTTGTAACCGAAATGTGCATTTAGTTTTATTAAGATTGACGGATTGGACATTGGTTTTTCGCTTACTATATCCAAGCGAATGACTCCGAACTTCTTAGTCGTCACCAGAGATGTCCTACGATTGGAAATCATCTTGTTTTTCGAAGAACTTAGAATTTCATTCATTCGCGTAGTTGTCCATATTGCATTAATTATAAGAAATATTTTAAGGCTCTAATGGTTGTAATCTTAACTGGCAGAGTTTGCCCATAAAGATGGTATTTTAGCCAAAACGGGTCGGCAATCATAAGCAATCTTATATTGCTAATTCTAGACTTTGTTAGGACTGATAAAAATTTACATAAACAATGTGCCTCATTCTGCCTGTCTGTCTGTCTGCCTGTTGGTGCTCTAGAGTTCGAAAGCTTTCGACAACTTAGGTAAAACGACAACCTGAGTTCGTTGGTGGAATAAATCGCTCTACTACTTCCGATTTAAAAGGTCATAAATAACAGAAGGGACCACGTTTTTCACTATATATTTCCATGTGTAAATGGCCTATGTGTTGATAATGCATTTCTCTCTTCGCCATTCCATAGCATTTTCAGTTATGTTTTCCTATATGAATATGGTCCAGCGGAAGTTCTTTACCTCCCCTCAAAATTTGTCCGTGGAGTTTTGAGACGCCCTGTGTAAAATATTTTATGACGTGGCTGTTGGTGATGATATCTTTGAACACTCTCTAAAGGCTGATAAACTTGTAGTAAGGAGTCAGAAAACTCTTAATGATAATAACTGATTATTTTCTATTAGAATTGAAAATTTTAATTAATGTTTGTGATTTACCTGCAAATAACGATCGTAAATAATTAGTGAACGTTGTAGAAACTGCCTGCGATTCTTACTTCTTCTTCCTTTAGTACTCCGGAAATTTACGTCATTTTAGCAGTATCTACTTTACCAAAATGATTAAAATACGGTCCGCATACAGAAAGGATTACTCAGAGTTGTAAATTACTTCTAACATTGTATTTTTATTTCTTAAAATTGGATTTTAGAAAGGATTACTCTTAATTATTTTTTCTTTTCTTGTAAGATGATCTGAAATTCTTTTGAAAAGAAAGCAAGCAGGATGGTCCCCTCTTTTATTAAACACAGGAAGCTCAAATCAGTGTTTAACCACTGTTATTAAAAATAGTACACTCTCAATGCTTACTGCCCCATTTCAATTTGAGTCTTTGCCTACTCTTTGGATGTTATTTATATACGTATTTTAACAATAGAGGTGTCAAAACCGCAATTTGAATTTTCCGTGTAAGAATTGCATTTTTATTATTCTCCTGGATATTATCAAAAAAGAGATGCGTTGAAAATCCTATTGAATGCAGACATTCAACTCGTTTATAGCATATTGTGCGTTACGCGATCGACAGCTGAGGTCGAAATGGCCTTTACCATTTTCCTTTTCTGAATGTCTATGACGTGAGGATGGATGCTTATAGGCTTGTGGAAAATAAGCGGGGGGAATAAAAAGCTCTAGGGAGTAACAGAATTCTTGAAAGGAATCATTTTCTCGATAAATGTTCTCAACAACAACGCAGTTGTCATCGGAGCTGCTCCTTTGGGAAAAGCCTTTCAAAAACGTTTTGGCATAACACGGGCGATTTGTTGCCTGCTACAGTGCTCAAAAACGAAAATTTTTTTGTTCCAGATTCCGATTCCCATCTTCTTTAAAAAAGGAATAAAAGCGATGCAGTTCTCTTCAATATTGCATATCATTTTTAATCAACTCTTCATTCAATCTGATTTGTAGTTTTCTCGGAGAATGACCATTACGCTGTAATATTGAGCTCAATGCAGAGTAAGTTGGTTTAAAGTGTTTTTGATATTATAAAGATGTGTATTGTCTTAAGCAAAATTACTATACCGAACTTATATCTCGCTAAATAAAATGATGAATTTTTTAAAACTTATCTTAAGATAGTTTAAAAATCATTATGATATTGAGGGTCGCAAAAATATCGGGTGGGCAAGAAAGAACGTCAGGTGTTCAGAGCTTGCTAGCGGGAATTCTAATAGGCCAAATGCAGTACATTTTGGTGTATATACTTAGTGGAACATGCAGTTTCGATTTCTGCAAAAAAAAGTACCAAAAGTCGCCATAGGGGGCGCTTATTTCAAGAAAACAATGAATACATTTGCATAAGCCCGTTCCGTGTTGAGCAATCATGACAATAAAAGGCAAGGCTGAGGATTTCCCATCATTTACGAACAAATGGCCTGACAATGACGCTTACTCTGCCTGACCGGGCGTTATTAGTCAAGTTGTTTTATCAGAGGAGCGACAATGCAAGTGCTGCCCTTCGTGAATTCCGGTGATTGAAAACGTTACGAAGAGGACCGATGAGCATAACTAACTTAGGGAAAATGATTGAACGATTTGAATCTACCGGAACTCTAGGAGTGCAACCAGGCCGGGGACGCAAACGAATCAGCAACACGTTGAAGAAGTTGCAACTGCTGTTGTGGAACAGGAGATGACTACTGTGCAGGGTACCAACAGTGCCCACGCAATAGCACGCCAAACAGATATCCCATGTTCGACGGTGAGGAAAATATTGCATAAGATATTTACATTTTATCCCTATAAACTCACACCTGTTTAACAATTGCTTCCTGGAGATGAACGTACTCGAACTGACTTTTCGTTGAGATTTTTAGCACGTATGGAGGTGGATGATGCATGGCCATGGCAAATTTTATGGAGTGATGAGGCACATTTTTATTTGAATGGTGATGTCAATACCCACAACTGCCGTATTTGGGCTGCATCAAATCCACAAGTGTGTCTGCCAACTCCTATACATTCACCGAAACTAACAGTATGGTGCGGCTTTACTGCTTCTTTCATCATCGGCCCGTACTTTTTTGAAGAAATCCGTCCCCGTGGACCGGTGACTTGTTCCGTCAATTCTGCCAGATATGTCGATATGCTTGAGAATTTTGTGATACCACGATTGCAGGAAAAGGGTTGTCTGGATTCTACCATTTTTATGCAGGATGGTGCGCCACCGCACATCGGACGTCAGGTGCAGCAGATCTTGCGAGAACTTTTTTTCAGACAACAGAATAATTAGTCGTGCATTTCCCATGGTATGGCCATCCAGGTCGCCTGATCACAACCCTTGTGATTTTTGGTTATGGGGATATTTGAAAAGCCTTGTGTATCAAGCACATGTTCCTGACCTCTCAACCTTAAAGGATCAAATAACGTTACATATCAGACTAATTAATGCAGATATGCTGCAAGCTGCCGTAGAAAATGTCGTGTACCGCATGCAGCTATTGGAACAGCACACTGGTGGTCAAATTGAAACACATTTGTAATTAAAAATAAAACATTGTTTATTGTTGTTACTAAAGTTGGTTTGTACGGTATTTGTTCATTTGACAATTAGGTATTCATTGTTTTCTTGAAATAAGCGCCCCCTATGGCGACTTTTGGTACTATTTTTTTTTTTTTTGCAGAAATCGAAACTGCATGTTCCACTAAGTATATACGCCAAAATGTACTGCATTTGACCTAATAGAATTCCCGCTAGCGAGCTCTGAACACCTCACGTTATTTCTTGCCCACCCGGTATTTGGAAAAAATTGGTAAGTGCTGTGGCAGCTCGATAGAACGATGCAACGATTTCGTAGATGGGTGGGTATCTTATTTTCTCACCATGGTTTCAAAAAATTATATTAACTTAAGATACACTTGAAGTCATTATTTTATGTTGATGGCATTATGGATACACATTTCTGGGCTGCTTATAATATGGAAATATTCGGTAAAAATCTATTTATTTGAATGTGGAAAAACTGCACATGATTCCGATTTCAATCCAAGAGGACGCTTGTAGGATGAGTTAGGTCAATTTCGTACTGTCTTCTCTGGCAAATCTGAATGTTTGAGTTAGCAGCTGCTCTAAATAAAGAGTGGAAACAATTTCCTAGATGAATATAGACTGTGATAGGCGCAAAAAGGTGCTGACATCCTATTAGACTCCTATAATTTTTTTAAATGTTTAGTTTGTCATGTTTTCCAATACCTTTGGTAATGTAGCAATGGACGGGGTGATTCAAAAGTCGCAGTACACCCTGTTTTTTCGAAACCTTGCAGGAATTGGGAAATCTGAATATTCCAATAATTTATGGGTGAGGTGGTCTATCTTTTACGGCATTTACCGAACATGGCCGCCATCTTGAAATCGGTCAACTTGATTTAAGTCAATTTTTTAAAAGGAATGGCAGTCTTGTGATATATCAAATAACATCAGCATTTTCTGACAATTTCATTCCTGTAAACAGATTTGAAGTAGCAGCTATGGTTCAAAAGTTACAACACATTTTGTTTGGAATTACAGGCTGGACTGATCTCCATAAAAGACGGTCATTTAATGTGTTCAACATGGTGTCCCTCTTGGTCAAGGCACATTTCCGCAGTACACCATGCGCTCGCAGAAGGATTTCCGCAGAAATGCTGGCACACGCTTCTTCAATGCGTTGCTGGAGATGATGTCTGTTTCTGATTTTCTCTGCATCTACGAGTTCCTTTAAATGACCCCACAGATAAAAATCAAGTGGTGTGAGATCAGGTGATCTGGGTGGCCATTCCACAGCACCACGTCGGCCAATCCAATGACCAGGAAATTGAATGGATTCGTACGATCGATGATTGGCTGATTCCACATTCTGCTGACAAACGTCGTGTGCTGCGTTGTTGGCTCTTGACGAAGGACGCCAAAACCATTGTTGAGGTGTCTCGTCAGTAACACTTATTGGACGGCCACTCCGTGCCTTGTCAACCACAGTCCCAGTTTCTCGGATTTTCTTAATTAAACATCTGACAGTGTTGTGTGAAATTGGAGGCCTTTCTGGGTGCCGGTTGTTAAAATCTGCAGCTATGACACGGAAACTTCGTTCTCCAGACATCAAAATGACCTCAATTCTCTCCTCCGTGGTCAAAGTCATCTTTAGTTACTTGCTACAAAATGAAACAATATGTATTGTAACTTTTGAACCATAACTGCTACTTCAAATCTGTTTACATGAATGAAATTGTCAGAAAATGCTGATGTTATTTCATATATCACACGACTCCCTTTCCATTTAAAAAAATCGACTTAGATTAAAGATGGCCGATTTCAAGATGGCGGCCTTCGGTACATACCGTAAAAAATAGACCACCTCACCCATACTTCACTGGAATATGCAGATTTCCCATTCCTGCAAGGTTTTCGAAAAAACAGGGTGTACTGCGATTTTTGGCTCACCCTGTAGTTTATCTTTCAATAGAATGGTGTTCAGCACCATGTCGTCCGAATTGTCCGTTTCTTCATATTAACAATATCACTTCTTCCTTGACCAAATCGGTCACCTGAATTTCCCGTAAAGACGTGTGGGATATGATTGATAAAAAATTGGATCGTATATCATCACTCGCAGCCACAACAGAAAAACTATGGATGCCTGTTGCATCTGCGTGGAATGAAGTTTCACATGCAGCCAAAATTTTTATCGCTCTATGCAACGCCGTATACAAGAAGTTATAAGTGCTAAAAGTGGTCACACCGAGGTTTTTTCTGGAATTCTTCGAATTACCCAGACTTCAAAATGTTCCAATCGGGTTCCGCTGCGTTGAGTCAAGGGTTCGATTCTTGCTGCAGCATGAATTTTGTGATTGACCTTTGCTAAGACAAAAGAAATCCACCGCATTAATTATTCTCAGTCACCAGCGATAAAATCTGCTGGAATCAAACTTTCAAATCGGAGAAGACATAACAATATTGATGTGGTTTATAGGAGACAATTTTCCGGAATCAATTCAATGTTTCAATCTAATATTCCAGCCTAATATATAATTTGCTGAATATGTATGTATTATTAGAAATGGTTAATTGCTCCTATATATTGAAAGTCAAATTGACAAAGATTTATAATCAATTTATGCATTGGTTATGACGATTAGTGGATATATGTAATCGATTGATTACATTTAATTATCAGAAGTTAGGCAATATAATGGTTGAAGTTATTAACTAGGAAATAACAAAATTTGTGTGTATAACTTTTAATTAAGTAATAATAATAAATGTTTGGATATGGTACTGTTTTCCAATTAAATATCATGGCTTGTAATAGCTTGTTCATTGTTAACCCATTTGTTCCTGGACAGAACTGTACAACTTCGTTAGCTATCTGGATTTTAATTAAGAATACGAAAACAGTAAAAATTTGCACATTCTCACGCATTAATTGGTCCCTTAAGTTCTCCATTAAAAATCTAATTAGGACATCATCTCCACGAAAAGAATCGATGAAAATCTATCGGATGATTGTTTTCGGCCGTTGACTGAAGTGTTTACTGGCACTGATTTAATTAACATTGGATGCTTAGACAAACGTCTGGCGCAATTAGTGAAATGAAGTTGGTGTTTCATTAGATGTATACAGTCGATGTTAATAATGACTGCTGTTGGATGCCAATCGCCAACCCTCTTTAATGAAAACATTTTAAATATTTCACATTATTATTTGAAATGCCAACATTGACGGCATAATTTTATTAAATGCCTATGAAAGACTGCCCAAAATGATGACTCAGCAGCAACTTATATGAACAACGATATCCTCTGATTTGAGGCGCCTCTGATATTATCTAATAAATAAAGGTCGTTGGATCCATTTCCGCCTATGACATCTGACAGATCAGCGAAAAAAAAAAAAGATGAGAGTTCAGTCCCCTAACTATAGTCCTAATGAACAGGACGTCGAACGAAAGCTAAACGATTTGCTGGAAGGGCTGTGAGCAAAATTTATGGATTTTTCGCAATAATGCTTAGCCCAATGGTGAACAGCAGAGCAATTTGCGGAATTTTTCCACTTTTCCGGTCGAGCATCTCTCTGCCAAGCCACAAAAATGTTAAACACCATGCCTCATTAAATCCAAACATCTCCTATTGCTAATCAATGCTTACTTTTATAAATTTAATTTTCTGCACAATTTAACGAAAATTAATTAAACACAAATTGAACGTTTTATGGACATATGAACGTGAAATTTGTTGCCCTGTAACTTAGCGAATTCTTTCGATTGGCGATGATTTTTTGTTTATCTTTTAGTCTGAATTATTTACAAGTTTATACTTCTTAAATTACTTGTTAACTATCGCAGAATTTAAAAAGCTGTCAGTGCCAATAAATAGTAAGTCGCGGGCGATCTGTTAATGCCAACTTATCTGTTGGCGATTTTCCGATGATCTGATTATGCAAATTAGGAGTTATACAAAAATTATCTCATAAATTGTAACAGATAGAGACCAATTTCCAATTATAAACTTCTCTTAAAAGCTATCCAAGTTTCATTTAAAAATGCTAAAGTTACCAAAGGAATATGCATATTTAAAAGTAAACTGTACTCAAGACTCTGCATTTTATATTTTATATTTTTTGCATTTCAGTCGAGAGATAAAATTAACTCTCAACATTGAAAAAAAAAACCGTTATGAATTTCGCAACCAGAGGGCGTTTTAATAATTAATTACATATTTAGCCACGCGTTTACAATAGTTTAACAAATTCAACATGTGTAAAACACAACAAATTACAACATAACATGTTCCACATGATGACCGTCATTTTCAGATACTATCTGAATTGCAAGATGGCACGTTGCACAGCTGACCGAAGTGTGTGCGGCGAAATGTTACGCATATGGTGTGAAATGCAGTATTGGATTGCTACGACTAACCAGATGTTTCAAAGTTCCCAAGCCAAAAGTCGCATGGAGTGAGGTCTGGGGATCGGGCAGGCCACACATGACTGAAATGACGGCTGATAACACGTTTTTCTGTAAAATGTCGTCAAGAATATCCTTAACACACAGTGCAATGTGTGGATGAGCTTTGTCTCGCAGAGCTGAAACAATTTCGTTCTTTAACAGCGAAGTGTGTCACAATCATGTGGAAGCACCGCTGCACAAGTGAAAGTTTGTATGGATAATATCAAAGGATATTCCGCATGATCTTATGGACGATCATACGGAACGTGGCCTACCCAATGCCTGTGCTACACGCCGGACACTGGTGCTACCGTGGGAATTTGCTGCTCTGTCTTCTTCCACCTGAAATGAAACCCTCTAATGCGTCTGCAGACACGCGGGTTTTCTTCTCTGCCAGGACGAACTGACAATGATCCTGTCTCTTCAAATTTCCTCATAATTTTCCGAAGGTTTTCCGCATCCCCTTCAAAGTCCGAAATTTCCTTAGAGCAGCTACTGCCGAATTACTAATTTGGTAAAACAATTTCACAAACAACGCGCGATCTCGTAAACTTACTATGTGTCTTACTTGAGCGATCTTGGAGAGACGCGAGCGAGCGGACGAATTGAGAGGGAAAGTGCGCGAAGGAAAGAGAAGCAGACGGTGTGTCTTACGTGAGCGAAACATGAAGGCGAATTCAGTGCGGCGAGCTAAAGAGGTTATTACAGTGAGATCAGTCAGATTATTTTGCGACAGTCATGCTATCTGCACGTAAACGTCCTTTTCTGCTAATGGAAAACTCTTATGTAAAATTATTACAAACGAAGAAGAGAAAATGGGATTGTATTTTTTTTTTTAATTTTATTTTAGTTTAGTGTTTTATTTTATTTCTCCGCGTCAAGAAAACTTATCCAAAATCACCAAGCCATTTTTGGAGTTTACCGGGGGCTTGACCCTCTTTATTTGTGGAAGATTAATTAAGATAAATAAACCTTCCCTTTGAGAAGTCGAAACCGCCTTTGAAAAATCCTGGAAACGGGTTTGATGCCACGCTACTCTATTCTAAATAAAGTTCTAAATATAAATAAATAATAAGGACCCTCCCCATGGTCATCCAATTCAAATATTTACCTAATATTGAAAAACTGACCTTATAATTATTATAATCAAGTAGTAACTTAATTTTTGCAAATTACTGTAATAGATGTCTTCAAAGTAATTTTTTAAGAATCAGTTTTAATGAAGGTTTTCAAGCACAAATTTAATCTTAATCATAATTTTTCAATTTCCATTTCACGTAATTAATTTTTAATTTCCATTCTCGGTAGTTTAAAAGATGATTATGTTAATCTTTATTCCTTTGATCTCACAAATTTGTCTTTCCTGTAAGCAGGAAGTAAAGTTTTCCTCGTCCATTATGACTGACACCGCTTCGTTCGCGCGAAAAAAACAAACTGGTTTGTTCTCTTCGCACCCGCCTCTTTGCCGCCTCAACCTCTCGCCGCTAGGATTCGCTCACGTAAGACACTCTCACAGAAATAATGCTCTTGATATTTTCGCTACGATCCGCTTCGCTCCAACTTCGCTCACGTAAGACACAGCGTTAACGTCATTTTGAGTGGCATATACATTTAACACAGGATCTTCGCAAATGTTCCTCGGGTTTATACAGTAGGTAACAGCTGCTCCGTGATGGCACATAAATTAACATTTTTACTACAGATATTCAACGTAAAACGCCCTCTGGTGGCGAAAATCATATATTTTTTTTTTTTTTCGTTGAAACAAATTCCCATTCTTCATTACGTCCTCCACAAAATTTCACACTTTTCTGATGACTGTTTAGCCTATAGGCAGCTTTGCAACAGGGTCTTTTATTTATGGACACCCTAGATTTGAGCATCAATTAAATTTTATTATTTTGTTAAGTTTTATGTTTAAATTTAAAATTTTTACTAGTTTGCAATATTTTCATTTTAAACATGCCTGTTTCTTATTTCATGGAAATGTTAAATAAATTTGAAATGATGGAAGGGTACATTCCACACGAGTTCCACTTTGACTTAATACTTTTTGCACATTCCTATGTCAAGTTATGATTAAATATAATAAAGATTTAATTCAGACTTTCTGTTATTTCGACGGAGATCGGCAAATTTAAAAAAAATTTAAAAACCTCAATGTCTCCCAATTTTCTAATGATTCATATTTTATTTATTTATTTATTTTATTTTATTTTATTATATGAGTCCATCAATTTTCTAAAAAATTATCGCTTCATCTGTACATGTCGAATTTATTAACTTCAGTTCGCTTGTATAAATGCTATCATTTCTTCATTTTTCAAAAAAAAATTAATATTTCTTAAAAGCTTAACCTATTGCCATAAAAAATGTGTCAATGCGTATTTTAAGGAACGCTCTACGTATGTATTAATTTTATTTGATTCTTATGCTTTCCGTTTCAGAGGAGTTAAGGCCGGTTCCCACTATCCGCCGTGAAAAGCGGAACGGTTAAAACCACCGCGGTTAAGCGCAGTGATAAATCCGCCGATCAGTTCCCACTATCGCGGCACGTTACGCTTTAGACCTTTTTTTTAAAGTTTCGTGTATTTATCCGCATCGCGGCGCCATATGTTCGAATGCCAGCTATGGCGAACGGAAGTCGGCCTCCTAGCGGTAAATTATGGCAACTCCACCCCAAAGAATTCATTATAAGAATTCATTATAGGAAGCTAAAACCTTCCTGAAGGATGGCCGGCAATGACATCGAATTAACGTGTTTTATTTCTTTGACGATTATCATTATTTTTTTGGTTTCAATTTATTTTGTTTTTGCAAAAATAGCTATAACTTCCACCTCTATAGACCTTTTTTTTAAAGTTTCGGTATTTATCCGCATCGCGGCGCCACATGTTCGAATGCCAGCTATGGCGGACGGAAGTCGGTTTCCTAGCGGTAAATTATGGCAACTCCACCCCGAAAAAAAGGTCTATAGTCCAAGAGTCTCTTGGAAGAACGCTTTCGATGTTTCTCTTCGAGCGTTTTCCCATAATGAACGCATAAAAAATGGACTTAGGGTTTTAATTCTTTGCAAATAAACAAAAATGAACGGAGATTCTTTGCAAACAAGCAAGGGTGTTGCTGTTTATTTGATGATGTTCGCTAAGATTGCTGCGCTCCTAAACGATACTATCCAAACGGCTGCCTATCCAAACATGTCGCCATCTTTTAGTGATTGTGAACGTCGCACAAATGCATTGATTTCATTGGCGGACGCTACCTCGGCGGATTTTACCGCCGCTGTATGACGTCAAATCCGCGCTACTTACGTCACGCGCGGTATTTCCGCGTTCCGCGCTAGTGGGAACCGGCCTTTAGCTGCATAAAATTTCGGTACATACGTATAGTCCAACCAGCGAATCATGAGAACTATCAGTCACTGCGTTGACATGACACCAGCTGAAGTAAAATTTAGTGAATTAGTATTAAATTAGTGGCTCTCAAAAGCTTGTTTTTTTCCTCAAAAGAATCGTAATACATGTACTTTCTTGTTTGACATATTGCTTGAGCAAGTAGTGAAAAAAATGTACTTTAAATAGGAAATGAGAGTTGGCCACTTCATAGGGGAGAAAATGAGGATTTAACCATGCCTAAAATAAGGGCGTGAAGGGTCTTCTTCCCTTCCCCAAATGGAAAAGTTAAAAAATTAATTTAGGTCAGTACGGGGAGTAGAACCTCTTGAATAATGTTATTTTTTATTCGACGAAGTGGTCAACTCTCATGCCCCTGTCTATAGCTACGTCATGATCACGTGATCTTTTGCAGAAAAAGTGATTCCCATGACCTTTCTGTGGCACGGAAAATTTATTTTCCAAAAAATTGCGACAAGTCTTTTCGAATCCTTTAAGTCGACTTCATTGAAGAAAAATTTCTTTAGGTTGGGACGAACGAAAAAATAGGCCACCAAAAATTAATAACCCAATATTGAAAAATTTTTAGTGATAAGATATTCTACATGTTATTCCGGTGACAAAACCGATAGACTTCGCTAAGCTTATTCTGATCGTTATTTTAAGCAAAATAAAAATAAGCTTTTATTGATATGGGCGATGGGTCGTTATTACTTCGTTCCCGAGTTATGCGAATTATGAACATATAATATCGTGCGAACAAATTCCATACATATTTGAAGCAAAACGCATTTCCTCACTGTTATGATACGTTCCTCTAGCAATAAGAAGTCTGTGGAAGCACCACAATGAACCCATCACATACTGTAAACTCGTACATATAATTGCTATTTTTATAATAAGACGTCGACAAATATCTTGACCTCTTCGGTCACCTGACCTATCTCTATTAGATTTCTATCTGTGAGGCTGTATGAAATTCAGAGTATACATGCAAGGAAATCCGAAAACAGGAGACGAGTTTATGCAAGCAATAACAGAAGTAGTTAATAACATCCGCCATGAGAATGCTGATGAAATCACTGGAGGAAAGAATTATTGCATGTTACGAGAAAGAGCTTGGCATTTTGAATAATATCTATGAAAGTAAATATCACAATTCCTATATCCATATGTGTTTGGTTTAATAATCTAGAGATTATTATGTGCTATTTGGATAATTTTTATTATATGGCTTCCTGTATCTCGGGAACTGAACCATATCAATCTATAGTCTATATTAAATTTTGTGTTTAAATAAACAGCTTACAGACCTGCCAACTCACCCGGATTCACCGGGTGTCACCCGGATTTTGACAATCTCACCCGGTCACCCGGCGGATCGTAAAAATCTCGGCGAATAGTACTCTCTTAAAAGAACCCCTAAATTTTCCTTTCTTTCCCCGTGATGCACCAGCAACTTCGTCAGCAATTTTTTTTAACAAATTTCTAGTCTTCTTGCAGTTAAATTTGCTTATCCAGAAAGAGAAGTACCATGCTACAAGTGTAAACCTTCAAAAGAAGTAATAAAAAAAGGCAAAAAAAGCTCCAAGACAGTACAATCAGCTCCACAAGGAGACAAATTAGGGAAACTTCAAATTTATATATGCATAATTTCAAGATAAAAAATATTTTATAATTTAACCAGTGTTGGTCTCTCATTATTAGTCCACGTACGGTGTATCTTACTCCCTTAATTATTTTGACTAGTGTATAATATGTAATTATATTTGTGGCATCTAATGTTAAATTATGTCCAAAAGTAAAATTTAAATGCACAATTTTTGTAACAATTAAATATGTTATCGATATGTATATTTTACTCTACTAAATTTACTATCACCCGGTTTTCCTCCAGAAATAGTTGGCAGGTCTGAGCTTATGCTGGTGAAGACTGTTGTTTTTTCTTCACGGAATATCCTGTATACGTAATTTTTTAATTGCCTAAATGGTGTTGTGGGCATTATTTTTCTATTCGTTAAAATTATGGGAAAATATTTTATTAGTAAATTAGTTATTCTTTTTTTCTATCGCCAAAATTTTAGAAAAACCTATATCCGGCTCTCCTTTATTCAGTTCACTTATAGTTACAAGCACGCAATTTTGTTAACTCAATTAATATAAAGCCATGATTAGAAAAACCGGAATGAGAAAATAGTCTTTTTAAATTGTATAAAAAATATGCAGCTTATCATTACAGAAATAAGGAGAATATGATCACTTGATAACTATATTAGAGTTAGATGATTTTCTGTTTCTTTTAAAAGAATATGCTAAATTTATATATGAAATATTATTTTAGAAAATCCTGGACGTGATGTACACATATTTATAGACTCACTACTTATAAACATTGAGAATGACATTAACTCATTTTGAAAAAAAAAATTAGTATAAGAACTAGAGGCTTTTGCTTAGCATATTTTTTTAAAAAGGAAAAAAAAAATTAACACCATCTAAAGGTCGATATGATATATACAATATACATAAAAACTTAAAGGTATTCAATTTAAAGATGGAATATCTTGAGGTAAGGAAAGAAAGGTAACAGTAGAATGTGGAAAACTGGCAGCGAAGGCCGATGACGATTATCGGGTTCATGGGCGGAATAAGAAGGTACTAAAGCCTCTAAGCATGTTCAGCTGGAGAAAAAAATTGAAAGAAAGTTTCTGGACACAAGAGACAAAGGGAAAGCGAAAAAACGTTATAGAAGATAAAAGCTGTTTGGAAAGTGACGCAAGGTTCCATCGATCGATTTTGGAGCGAACGCGTGGCGCGTTTCTAACACCTTTCGTAGATTCTATCGATATTATCCAATGAAACAACGTTATCCTCAATCACCAGCTCGGAGAAAAAATTTCATTTTCTTTGCTTTTCAGTCAAACAGGGAAGGAGCTTCATGGCAGTCAATATACATTCATGTAATCACCTGTAAAGTAACGACGTTTTCCTTAGAAAGTAATCGATCGATTGTAGTCTCTTGTTTTCCATCCTGCAAGCTTCTTCGCTATCGGGACGAAAAATTCCAAAGTAGATTTTCTCATATTATCAGGGATCTCCTTCAATGAAAAGGCAACGAACGATTAATGGGAAAAGCTTAGAGGGGGCGGAAGAGTCCCACTGAATCGTGTTTGATACAGTCTCCTTGATTGCGACATTCGCAGAAGGCCTACGCAACTCCTATAGGATGTCGTCGAGCTAGTCCTCGCACACGAGGTTACGACCTTAATGCTGAGGAAACAGATGGTCAAAGAGGGTCAAAAGAATTCTCCCTAATATATAACTTTGCACTGCTTTTCAGCTTGAGGAAATTCGTTCCTTGGCCTGGAGATGACCGAGGTTAATGAGGGATGAAGAACCAATCGGCAAAAATATAGAACTTAATTCTTCAGACAACGCTGACCTCCAACTAAGGGTTTCTACCTTTTGAATTACCGAACGATTTCAGCACTTTTATCTAATATTTGAGTCGACAAAGTTTTGAAGAGACAGGAAAATGAACGATTTATTTGATGAAATAAAAAACGTTTATTCGTATTTTTTATCATTTTTCCAGCAATTTGCTTAGAAGAATTGGAATTTAAGCTAATAATCGATTGAAAATCAACAGAGTGAATTGTGTAGTTTCTTTTATTTTGAGTAAAATAATTTTTCCTCGTTTTCGCTTTCTCCATTCTGGAAAATAACGTAACTTTTGTGTATCCAAATTATAGTCTTCTACTATATAACCAAATTCGAGGTTTTTGCTTAGGTGTTAACATTTAAGGCTTTTTGAAGTTTGAAAATTTAATCTATCCAATAAGGAAGTGTTTATTGTCGTTTTCGTTGCTATGATTAGCGACCTTAGAAATAGAGATTCTTTATGATTGGCTGTCATTTAACAGAAAAAAATGAGAAAAGTCGGCTAACAAGTGCGTTGTTGTCATTCATGGCTGATCAATTCCCAGTCTTTTCACAATGGCGGAAAAACACCGTTTCGCTAAATATTTTAGAGTTAAACGAAATAATTTCACCGCCATGTCCTGAATAAATAGTGTAGAAAGAATTCTATTTGTTCAAGAACATCGATTATGGACCGAAACAAGAAAGAATCATAGTTAATTTTGATAATTGGGTCGGCGGTAAAGGACCTATGAATAAAATTGACATCTATTGGCAAAAATTGTAATCCTTTTCTTTATCGGAATTTTGCATTTAACGAAAACTCTTTTTCCTTTAACATGTGTAGAATGATCAAGATTACTGAACGGATTTTTACGCTTTTGCCTTTAACAGATTTACAATACTCATTTCCAAAAAAGTTGGGACAGTGCAAAATATATAGAAAAAACAAAAAGGGATGATGTAACAAAACTTTCTCGCGAATACAAAATAGCAGATACGTTTATGAAATGACATAAATATACTGTGTGCACCAAAACATTTTGTATCGTGGTCGGGACGTTCATTTTGAATGCCACGTCCAAAATAGTAGGGACATACGTTGTAGAAAGCGCCGTTAGTAGTGGAACCTTCCGAATTGTTCGGGAATAATCTAGAATGATGACGTCGTACTACATTCCGTATAAATAACAGTTGCCATCCGTCGTTCAGGTAACTTATTCGGAACGATGGGTCGAGGCAAGCCAGTTAGCGAAGATCTTCGTGTTCGAATCATTCAAGAATTCACAAACAACGTTTCTCATCGTGCAATAGCCAGAAGATTTAACCTGTCATCATCTACAGTACATAATATTATCAAGCGCTACCGAGATAGTGGTGAGATCACAGTTCGGAAAGGCCAAGGTAGAAAACCTATTCTGAATGCTCGAGCTCTTCGGATCCTCCGACGTCACTGCGTCACGCATAGGAATGCTGCGATTACGGACATAGCCACGTGGGCCCGCGATTTCTTCGGGAAGCCATTATCGTTGAATACTGTACGCCGGTGCATCCACAAATGCAAACTTAAGTTATACTGTGCACAACAGAAGCCATACATCAACAAACGACAGCAACATCGCCGTCTGATATGGGCTCGAGCCCATCGCAATTGGTCCCAAGCACGCTGGAAGAACATATTGTAGTCCGATGAATCAACCTTTACGATTGTTTACGGAAATAATGGACGCCGTACACTCCGGACCAAAGACGAAAAGGATATTCCCGCGTGCTACAGGCGTTCGGTACAGAAACCACCGTCTGTCATGGTCTGGGGCTGTATTAGTGGCCATGGACTGGAGGACTTGCACATCTGCATTGGCACCGTCAATGCTGAAGCGTATATACAGATCCTGGAACAAGCTATGGTGCCATCTAAGAGGCGCCTGTTTGGACGACGTCAGTGTATATTTCAACAAGACAACGCCAGACCGCATGCAGCGCGCATAACTTCTGCATGGCTACGTCGGCAGCGCATTCGTATGTTGGATTGGCCCCCTTGCAGCCCGGATCTGTCGCCTATAGAAAACGTTTGGCGTATTATTAAACGAAAACTACGACAGCGACGACCCCGGACAGTTGAACAGCTGAAAACCTATATCCAACAGGAATGGGACAGAATTCCGGTTACGGTGTTAGAAAGATTGGTGTCATCGATGCCCAGAAGATTACAGTGTGTCATCAAGAGGAGAGGTGACGCCACACCGTGGTAAACGCCGTGCTGTCCCAACTTTTTTGGGAGTGTGTTGCACGTGCCAAACAGGAAAACCACCTGTATCTTTCTTTCAGCATATAAGATATATGATCCCATGCCTAATTAATCGTTTATGTATTGTAATGCGTTGAAATAAACGGCAATACAATAATCCAAACAAATGTGTTGGAGTTCTTCTTATATGTTGCACTGTCCTAACTTTTTTGGAAATGAGTATTGTATTATTCTGTTCTTTTTCTGATCAATAAGCTACAAAATATTTACATGTACAAGGCTCCAGTAGCCAGAATGTTTCAAATTTTTAAATTTATAAGTACTTCTATAGGCGCGTTTTAGATTATGTAAATGAATTTGGTCTCCAGCGAAGTAATTTGTTATTATTATTATTATTATTATTATTATTTTCAGTTCTTTTTTAGCATATTTGAAGAAAAAAGAAATACGCCAATTTAGATAGAGCTTAATAAAAATGTCCTGGCGTAAACAAATAATGGGTATTAGGCCCAAACTCTCTCAAGCCAGTTCTCAAGTTGCATGTGAGGATGACAAATCTGAACGACAAGTAAAAATTATGGCAGTCAATTCAAATTATTTTACGCAAAGAAATGCAGAAGTTGCTGTCCCTTCAAGACTTCTTAATATGAGAGAATATATGAGATGCAGTAGAATAAATGAAATTCCCGGAGACAGAGAAAAGCGACTCTCAGCGAGCTTAACAAACAGCAAAATGACCGAATGATACATAATTTTAAAACAAATAGGCAAAACTACAAAAATATGCATTATGACTTTCGTTTTTTCTGTGCGAATGTAAGTCGCATCGGTTTAGCTAGTGTATTTATATGTGAAATAAAATAATTGCAAAAAAGAAATATATTTTTGCAATATGTTTCTTCAAGTCAATAAACAGAAATTGACTGACAGCTAAATTTTTAAGCCTACTTATATACGATCTGTCTATAAAGTATCCGACCTTAGGTCGAGTCAAAAATTATTAACGTAAAGTTGTTCATTTCCTAATCTCTTTCAAAATAGGTCCCTTTAGCTTCCACACACAAAGCCCAACGGTCATTCTAACCTCTTTCGGAATGGCTTTAAATGCCGCCTTGCATGATGTCCTGTCGGGTGAAGATGTGAGCACCTTTCGGTGGCACTTTCACTCGGGAATAGCCAAAACTCACACGAAGTCAAACTCGAGATCAAACTTGGCGAACAAGCCTAATGCTATTCTTTGTCAGGAAAAGTCTGGGTCAAGTTAAAAACAATCGACAATAAATACTATCAAGTGCTTTAGATCAAGTGCGACAAATGCGCTGAGGGGTGGGTTATCATAATGTAGCTGCCAGTTTTGTGAGGTCCACGAGTTCGATTTTTTCGGACTAACTGAATCATGAAGGTGACAGAGAACATCTTAGTTACACTTTAAATAAATGCTTGTCCTTCAGTCACGAAATGTGACAAATAATTCTACGGTAGGCAAAGAAAGAAGTCATTATCTTGAAGTTGCTCCGCGTTTGTTATGTTTTTTTTTTCGGTCTTTGCCAGGATGGTGCTTTCTAATGGCTTGACTGCGCTTTGATACAATGCCATTGCTAAAAAGCTTTAATAAGAATACGACAAGAACACGATTTTACACATCGGCTGCTTAACAATTTTTGGCGCATTTGGCAGGCCTTCCAAAATTCAGGCGTGCGCATGAAGGTTTCCCGTATCACCGCTCTCAGTAGCTGGTGCCATTTTATTATTGAATTTTCAGCAGTAAAAACTTAGAACGGATAGTGCTTAGACAGACCTCGTAAGAATGCTGAGATTCTATTGCCAAGCAAACCATGAGAGTATAGGTCAATTTCATTGAATACTACCCCACTACCAATGACGTTATATATATCAAGTGCCGCAGCCGATAATAAAGACAAGCCAGGGCACTCAAAAATCATTTGACCGTAGTCTATAGTCATAGTAGTATGTCTAGAAATAATCAAACTTGGTTAAGTGAATGAGGAGCCCTAATTGTTTCGTTAGTCTAAATCGCTAAAATGTTCGTTGCATGCAAGCGTCGTAACGACAAGTCTATTGCAAATTTAGGTGTAATCCGATTTTGAAACTGTTAAATGGCATTTTTTCCGTTCTTTAATGTGTAGCTGACTACGTTTTCGGCGCTGAGTTTTCGTTGAACAAAAATAAGTTAATTTCGATGATAGATTGTAATGCTGATAATCTATTAACTGCACGAAAATATTCAGACACCATCTATAAATTCGAATTTTAGTCGTATGATTATATAAAAGTTACACATTAGAAATTAAAATAGTAAAATCCATATAGTTTTTCATTCGTTTTCCGAGAGAGCAGAAATACGCCTGCGAGTATGTTTTTAATATTGTCTCTTCTTGTTAAAGAATAGAAGATTCGAATTTGTCAATCGGGAAGTCACACTTTTCAAATTTTTGCGTATATGCATATCAATGTGCGCAAGATTATCTTGTCATTTTATAAGATTTATCTTGGCGGAAGATTTATCTTTAGAAAGAAAAATTATCATCTACATACGGTAATTATCTTGTTAGATAAACAGTAAATTCAATTTGATATTCAGCGCTCATAATCAAATGAATATCGACGATGCAAAACAAAACAAACCGAATAAAATTTCATTTTTATTTAAATAATATTGAGTCAATATTTTCTACTAAAAAGCTAAACCAAAGGGAAAAGAGGCTTTATAACTAACGCGCTTTATAATAATTTTTAACTTCATTTATTTATTTTTTTTTGTTAAATCTTTCGTAATAGTATTTTTAATATAGATTTCACAAAAAAAATTGTGAAGGTGCTACCAGATTGTGCGTATTTTGTATTATTTTACATTGAATGAAAACGGGACCGGACAATCTGTCCGGATTATCAAGTTGTCCAGATTTCACTATGTCCGGATTATCGAGATTATACTGTATTCATTCATGACACATCATTCCAAGTTGTTTGTGTCTTTCCCAGTTTCGATTGCTTCAATCGATTTTATTACGTGCCTAAAATATATCAATAGCCTTTGAATTGCTATCGCGTCTGTTCAAATTGCGTTCCATAAATTTTAAAAAAATTGTCTGAGGGGATACGTAAATAATAATTTATAGAAGAAAAACAAACTAAAAAATATTTATCTTGAATTCTGAAAACGAAAACGTTCAAATGATTCTATAGTAACAGAAAAACATTCTTCAACAACATTTTAAGAACGTTAAACTTGCAAACGTATACATTGATATTTTGGAATAGATTGTATTGAGTGACCTTTGAAATTTAAAACGGAGTGCAAATCTAATGAAAAACTAATGGACTGTTCAAAGCCATATCGAATGTGCATTTTAAGATGGGAATTGACTGAAGTAAGCACATATTACTCAAGTTCTGCAGTTAAAGCATTAATTTTTATTTAGTCAAAACCTTTTACGGAACGGGAGGCATATTCACTCGTTTGTATTTAACTTGCATTGAAATGCATTTTTCTATTTTTTTAAATAATCTTTTTTTAATAATTTCTTGTATAATGGTTTTAAATCTTAATTTTTGCACATTTTCTTTATTATTTTAATTAATTTACTTAATCAAAATCATTCCAAATGAAAAAATTTAAAAGAAAAAGATTCTCGAAAGAACATAAAAATAGAAGAACAAAAATTTCAAGAAAGTAAAAAAAAATGAATCTTGAAATAAGATAAAAGCATACAACAGTCCCTATGGTTGTCTTGAGTAGACAAAAGACATTATCATTAATCAATTAAAATGCCATAATGCAGTTAAGAGAAGGCTCCGTAGATAATATGGAAGTCAATTCCAATTAAAGAAGGCATTGTGGGGAAAGTGTCTAACCCGTAAAAACAAAGGTAGATAACTTTTGATAGGCCTCGAATTTTATCCGCTGATCGTTATTTGAAGTAACATTATCCATGTTAATATTACGAACGTAATACATCTATTCAAAATACATGAATGATTATATTCTTTACACATGCAATTTCCCATTAACTTATATATAACCTTACACCAGGCCTATGGCGTAGCTTTCTTTTTAGCGCCCGTGTTCAATTTTTCATTATTAGCCCTTTACCGCTCCTAATTCGTTGCACCCGTGTAGTTTGCACACTTTGGCCGCCCTTAGCTACGCCTGTGCACCAGGCAAAACAAGTTTATGCATGGCCAATTGTTCACCCATTTCGATTTTTTCAAGGCGGTGCACAGTGTACGATTTGAACAATCTAGGAGGACAAAATTCGGGAACGTAAATAGTGGATTATAAATTGCATGTATTGTATACATTGTAACATTACAGTAAATAAAAGATATTTAACTAAATGTATAACAAGATATTTATTAACCTTTTAATAAAATTCTTATATCTTTGTCGTGTTTAGATATATGCTTCCGAGGAAGTTTTCGTAACAATGTTATATAGGGGTCTGAAGACATTAACAAGTGTTTAATTAAATTACAATTGGTTCTGTGTCTTGATGTCATTTAATCGTACCTTTAGTTGGAACAGAACGCCAAAAATCAAATACAGATTTTCACTTCATTTGGGCATCTAAAGGGTGGGCCAAAATTCTGTTTCCACCCATACAATTTCAAAACGAGTGAAGATACAAAAAATCTGTTGCACGCTACATATAGCAATTAGGTAGAGGCTAAACAATGCTGGTGTAAAATTTGACCTTTGACCTCGGATTTTTCACTTTGCATCTTGCAACTTTGCAACCGCTACAGGTAGAGAAAAATTTCCGATTGTACAGTTGTGGAGCTGAAAACGCTGTTTTTAACAAAAAAAAAAAAAAGAGAGAGGGTTTAAAAATAAGCGTAAAAATAAACCCACTACAACAAAATGAAATTTCAGTGCTCAAGCTACATTGAGTTTTGTCAATAAATTAAGTGCTCAATGTGGTGTCCTTCTGCAGCAATGCATAACTGTGCACGGTATAAAACAGAACCCATCACATTTAACATCATGATGGGTGTTATCTTTGTTCAAGAGTGCTGAATTCGTTGTTTCAAATCATTTACTGGTGCTGGTACAGTGGCATACATTTTGAGCATCTTTCGTTTTATTGTTGTGGGTTTATTTTTACGCTTATTTTTAATTTTTTTTGATAAAATCAGCTCTACAACTCTACAATTGGAAATTTTTCTCTATCTGTAACGCTTACAAGGTGCAAGATGCAAAATTCGAGGTCAAAGGTAAAATTTGACAACCATTATTTAGCCCCTACCTAACTCCCTATATGTTGCCTGCAACAGATTTGTTGTATCTCCTCTCGTTTTGAAATAGTAAGGATGGTAACAGATTTTTGGCCCATCCTGTATAAAGAAAAATACAAGTATATTTATAATCGCAAGAAATCGCAAAAAAGCTATTATTATAGCACCAAACTATATTAAACAGGGAATCTTTTAAGACTACTATTACAGCTTTGACTACATGGCATATTTCCAAACGAAAATTAATTATGAAAAAAATAATTTAAATATGTATTTTTTTTAAGAGAGTATTACGCACTCGTAAACGTAAAATTGTATTGATTTTAATAAGTCAATATACGGATAATTACGTCTATTTGATGACTCCATCACAAAAAAACACTTAAAATTGCTCAAAACCGTGAAAAACATGCACACACATTAGCGTCAACGGTCACAATGAGCGGTCGACCAACTACCTGAATGGATTCAAGTAACTTCGCCCATTGTTTAAAAACGCGCCACCCGCTAGGAGATTATTTGTTTTGTATTATCAGTTAAAGGATGTATTCAAAAGTGTAATACGAGGACAAAAATTTAGTTTTAAGCATGTCATTTAAATACCTTTTGTCCTCCTACATTGTTCAAATCGTACACTCTGCGGTATCTTGAAATTGAGGATGCCGTTTATTAAATATTTGGGGGGTATTTATTGACCTGTTCGTATAGCCATGAACATGTATCAACTTTTGCCCTGTTCATATAGCCATGATCGCGTTGCGGGAATTATCTCAGCTGAGCAATGCAATAGTAGCCTAAGTGCATCAAAAGATGAGAATCGAAGGGAATCTGTTCGGAACTATAGGGGGATGTGAGATTCTAAAATGTCGTGACTGAAAGCAGCAGTTGTCGATTTCTGATGCGCCGACCCTCAAATACCTCAGGAATAATGACATCAGCAAAGTTCAATACGTTTGAATTTGTGGCTGTGGTAGGACGCCTGAAACGCGGCTGATCAAATGAAAATGTCTCTCTACTTCCTGAAGCTTTAATTCTTTGATTCCAGTGATCAGTGGTGAACTAAATTTGTATATCCACCACACAAAAGTTTATCATTGATTATCGTTTTCCGCAACCAGCATTTCAAATACAGCTCTTTGTTTGTAAGACGAATCGTTCACAGACGCCATTTTACCAAGTTACAAAAGTCCAACAGACAAGTCATGAGAATCGTTCCTCCTGCAATAGATCATGTGATCATGACGTCGGTTGCCTTAAGTCTCTTTGCACAGCCTTTTATTTATCGTTCATATTTCATGCTTAAGGCGCGCTTTGTTCAACACGTGCTCAAGCAACATACTAAGACAGTGTTACGATATTTCTAAGAAAAATTAATTTCTCATTTGCAAAAAAAGGCAATATTTCACATTTCTACATTTATTACTAGTTGAATATAAATGCGGAACGTTTCTGAGCAACCCTTTAAGTACTAAAGAATAACTCTCTTCATATCGCAGATCTAGCCTATTGCATTAACAGGTTTATGTAAGTTTTCATTACTAATTAACGCGTTTATTGCTAGCATATTTATGCACGTAAAAACTACCCTTGAAAACTTAATTTTGTTTCCATTTTAATGGAAAAAAATTATTTAATCACCTGTGTCCTGTAATTGTTTGATTTTATTCTTTTGTAAGATTCCTAGATAGAAACAAATTGTCCAATATGCAATTTTAGGCGTGCACATTTTGGAAGCGAGAACTTAATCTACGTTATAAATCTTTGAAATACAGTCGAACTTTGGTATCAAGAGCCTCGTTATCTCGAAAATTTTTTATTTCCCTGCATTTTCACTAATAATTCAATGTAATTTTCCCTACACTGTAAATACAAAAACCCTTGATAAACCCTTATTAAGGGTAAGAAAATCACAGGTTTTTTTTTTACCCTTACCTGACCTTTGAATTACAGGTTGGCTATGGGTTTACCACCGGTTTACAGTAAACCTATAAATGTCCTTCGTAGTATGGGTTTGTCAAGGGTTTATTCTTTTTATGTAAGGGTTGACTATAGGTTTATATTTTATGAGTTAATTATAGGTTAATAATACTATAAAATTTAGTTTTAGAAATTTTATTAAATTCTGAAAATGACAGAAATCTGAAAATAGAAGAAAGAGATACAAAGAATTTCCCTGAGTATATATTTATTTTTTTCAGAACATGGACATTACATGAATTCTGGATTACATTGAATATTTTATTTATATTATTAGTTTTAGTATACTATTTCAAATGAAGTATCATAGTTGCTTAAAAATAGTAGACAGCATCAAAAACTAAGTAAGAAATGAACAAGATTTCTTATACACCAAAACAAAATAGAATTTGAAAACAAATTATTAACAATTATGTACAATACTTAAAATTTCTTTTAATCTTCTGCTTTTTACAATTCAACAGGCTTTTGAAAAACAGGCTCTTCGCTGATGATGGAAATTCTTGATGAAGTAATTACTTACATTTAAATTTCCTTCTTTATTTTGAACATCATTTATTTGTACATCCGATGAATCAGGAGTTGCAACAGAATCTGTATAGTGAAATAGAAGATAATGTCAAATTCAAGAAAAGAGTGAGAACGTGTTTCAATTGTAACATATTAAAAATATAAAGATAAAAATTATCTAATATCACTTACCAATTCTTTCATGGTTAGAAGGTGAATGCGAGCAGTAATCGCACCCGTGACATTGAGCTGAAATTATTTTTTAACTTTCTTCTCTAATCCTGGTGTATTGGCCGCAATCGCACCCTTGATAAATGCATTTACCTCTAAGTACATTTCTGATATCAAGAGTTGTGTAATCTTCCATTTTATAACTTTCCAAAAGTATTCACGAAATACGAAATCTATTTGATGTAAATAGAGTTATTTTTCGAGAATATTGTTATGTTACGTTTATGTCCTCCTCAAATGCAGAAAGAGACAAGATAGGGCAAAGCACAAGGAAGAAATGGGGGAAGACAGGTCAGTCATACAAGCACAATAGAATAGAATATGTACATCTAGGTATAATTAGCAAGGTCATATAAGGAAGGAAAATACGGGAAAAGAGGACGAGCAGAGATAAATTAACTGTTCTAGAGGGGAAGAAATAGTAAATATACTGTGCATAGAATACATGATATCGCAAAAAAATTTTGCTCCTTTCAAATTTAAGTTTCGGACAATGAAAATAAACTATAATACATATTTTTTTGGATTCTAATCATCTTCTTCTTTTGCTCTTAGCGCAAAACAATTTGATATTTTTTCTGCATAGTCTATATTCATATTGATTGGTTATTTATTTTTATTATCCAGTTTTTATAAAAGAAGTTTTATAATCTTATTGCAGTATCGTATTTAATATGAGCATTTATTTGCTTTTCCTATTAATGTCTTTAATAATTTTTAAATACATTATTAGCTATTATTACGTAATATAAAAAACGAGGAATGGAAATTTAAAAAAAAAAAAAAAGAAATAGATAATCTAAAGAAATTAATAAGACTACACATAAATAAAATTGAAAATCCTTTTTAGTTTGATTTTTAATTTGCCCCGTCATTGACATCGTCAGCACTTTAGTTTTAGGGTTTAGTTAAGGTAATGTAACAGTATTCTTACGGTAAGGAGTATTTTTTTCCTTAACGGTTTACTAAAGGTTGTCTTGGTTTTAAGGTCTCCTTAAGGTAATGTAATGGTTTCCTTAGGGTTTAAGCTTAGTTGTAAACAAACGGGTAGTCAACCTGTAATCAATCGATAAAAACTTTATACACCGATAATAAACCGATAATAAACCGGTATACAAGCGTTTTAACGATTTGTTAAGAGTTTCTTTTCTAAGAGTGTAGTTATCTCAAAACATTTTCTATGTCGAATTTTGACTTCGTATGCCAGCAAAATGCAAACATTACAGTTAAGATTTTTTTATTATAAGAAATTTTCGTACGAAGACGAAGAAATTTGACATCACTTCCGTTAAAGTTAACAATTTTCGTGCATTACGAAAAAAAAATCACGAACAATTTTTTCGAGCTCCTTGGTAAGTCTCCTGCGTACGAGATGTTTGAGCATGTGCAGTTAGCGAGTTTCTGAAGTTAGTGAAGAACTTGTACATGGCGTAACCCTATACAGGTACTATTTTATCTCGACTTGTTTTCTATACTCTCACAGTACCATTATTAACCTAAAAATCGTGATTTAAAAGAAACCTTCCATATCTCAAAACTTCTTATCTCGAATTTTTTTTCTGCTCTCGTGAAATTTGAGATAGCAAGGTTCGACTGTAAATGATGTCTACAAAAATCTTTTCAGGGATAAAAATTATGAATCGATTAATGTTAATCCTCCAAAGTTCAGTGGACGATAAAAGTTTATCAGCCTACACTTTGTTCAAAGTGGAAAACGGCTAGATCGGACTAGCATCTTCGGTAGTTTCGCCTGAAAACACAAGGACCAAAAAATTTAAATTCTCTAGATTATAAAATTGCGAATTTCTCAAAATAAGTGTAGAAAAATTTTGAAGCTGCGTGTAATTTCACTTCACTCCAAGAGGTGTCAATCTCAGTTTTAAGATTAAGAAGAAAAGAGCGAAAGAGAAAATTAATGAATTTATTTTTCAAATCATAACCGATTTCAATTAAAATATTTGGAATGCAATTTATCTGAAATGAAATCTGCAAATATCTGTCAAGGTTGGAGACCTTGGAAAATTGAAAAAAGAAGGAACGATCGCTTGAAGAAAATTGATTGAACGTGTACGATTTATTTCTCGAGCCATGAAATAAATGAAGCAGAGGGGGTTGTCTACAAATTGCAGTTTCAGGGAACTTGAATCGTATATTTGTCCTGAAATTTGTCTCAATCGGCATTCGTTCTGCTGGGTTTGGGTGCAACCATCCGTCAACGACCCTTTCGCTCGTAAAAAAATCTGATTTCATTTCACTGATAAATTACTGTTTTCTTTCGCTTCATTTGTTTCCGGGGAATGTTTTGTCAAAGGCTCTGCTTCCACCCACCAACCGCCTATTCTAACGTCGCTTAAACTTATAGCAAAGCTTGACGTGTCTTTAATTAATTGACTGATTAGCCCGTCACCGAATCGATAACGTCACTTGCATAGGCGACAACGTTAAATGTTTCAATACAACAAACGGCTAACGAAAGTGAACGCCAATAATCGAAACCTCGTCAGTAAGTATTATATATTTATCTTGCACAATCGTTATATGTGCGGAATAAAATCCAGTTGTGGACAAGAGGTTGTCGTCTTATTGATTACAATCGTTATAGTTAAAAGAATGTTTTAAAGGTATTGACTCCAATTTTATTGATTACATTCAAAGCTTGAATCTCGTTAATGAACTCAAACAATATATGGTCATTAATTTGAAAAGAAACAAATGCTTTAATAGATAATTTTGCGTAAATAATCGACCCAATTGAAAATCGATAATGAGACCTCGTATAGAAATTCATTGGTTATCTCATTTTCATATTAATGATTGAAATGTACTGATACTTGCTGTTAATTCAGGATGTCGATATTTTTTATTTCAGAGATTACCACTGTTAATTAGCAACTAATATGAATACAACCAATTAACAATGCTATACAAATAATAAAATTGTTGGCATCGTCATAATGGACTGAAATGATGCTAAGACAGTTACATACAGAGCCGCCAAAAAAAAATGGAGTAACAGCGTTACACACTTTATTAGATGCCATGTATAATTTTTTCCGTGACAGCAAAATCGAAAGCTTATATCCCAATATTATTACATGTATTGAATGAAGACGATTTCGATAAAAGAAGGCTACAACTGCCACTAGACATAGGAGATTACTTGATAAGAGTTTGCTAGGAAAATGCACAGGAGCAACTGTTCGCCGTATTCAAAAGTATCAGGTTGTTGCAAAAGTTTCTTCCGGTTCTAGAACCCTTGCCCAAAGAGCCCTTATTTTCAAGGGCTCATTTTCCGAGGGGAGTGTTCATATGTTTTCAAACAAATTATTGCATTCGATTCCTGAATATCTTTGCTATATTACATCCAAGAATCAACTTTCTGACTATATAGAGTCACTTTATAGGAAGAGTGCCGCATTTGAGTGAACTGTGCCGCATTTGAGTGAACTGTGCCGCAAGGCTTCTGATTGGCTTTTCGGTATCACGTGGCATAATGGCAGCCATTTTGAGTTTTCCCGGGTGAATGCTTGCTAATCGTTTCTATGTACTTCAGTGAGCTTTGAAACTTACTTGGGAGCACTTGAGACTTTAATCAACAAATAGTAAGTTTCAATCGATAAACAGAAACTATTTTATCGATAGCAGTTGCATGTATTATTAATAAACAAAGTTTAGAGATGAATAATTTCGTCAATTAGCTTTTGCTTTATCCGGGCCATTATGACAAATTGTTGCGCGGTAAACTGCACTAAATTCAGTAGAAAAGGGAAGTTAATGTTTTACATTCCAACTGGGAAGAATAAACATCCATGCCCACGGCGGGATTCGAACCCGCGACCCGACGGATTCAAGAACTGGAAAGCTTACGCCCCAGCCCTCTCGGCCACCGGGTCCTGTCCACTCTAAATGAAATATATCATTGAGATTTAATTTAAGCAGTGCAAAAACGATGTGGAAAAAAATAGAAAAAAATAAATATTAACTTGTCTATTTTTTTTTTAATTTCAAATTCATAAATACCGTGTAAAACCTAAAATTCTTTCTACATTCATTTGAATTAAATATTAAATTTATGAAATTTTATAAGTTAACGAAATACAGATTATATTTTGTTATTGATAACCTAAAAAAAAAGAAGTGATGTATTTAATTTGAGCAGTAGAGTTATCTTTTATTTTTACCACTTTAAATATATTAAAAATCCTATTTATCATGTATTAAGTGAATTTACAAATCGTAAAACATTACATCATAACATTTTACTCGAAATGCGGCATGAATACTTTGAAAAAATATTCACAAAACAACGTAATATCCATACTGCCCTTTGTATGCAGAGAAGAATTAAACTCAAAATGGCGTCGCCCAAGACGATTGCGATACTCTTCTTATAAAGTGACTCTATGACTATACATTTGTGAGTGCCATCAACGGTATGAAATGGACCTTTCACGCGAGGATATTCGAGCAATAATCTTCTACGAGTATTCTGGAAAGATCAGTGCTGCGCAATGTCACCGAAACATTTGCCAACGTTTAGGCGATGGTACTGTTAGTTTACGTACAATAGAAGAATGGTATCGGCGGTTCAGACGCGGAGATAGCACTCTTCAAGATGCACCTCTCTGGTCGGCCAATCATGATTTCAGATGGTGATCTACGCCAAGCAATTGATGAAGATCACAATGTAACAACGAGGGAACTCGCAGAACAGTTCAAGGTTCACTTTTCAACCATTGCCCGGCATCTGCATGAGCTGAATCTGTCATTCAAGTTCAATCGTTTTTATGTTGGAATAAAAATCCGGAAAAAACTTTTGCAACAACCTGATATCTCAACGCTTATGATAATCGCTTTGAACAACTGCGTAATTGTAGAAGACAAAGAGGAGTTATATTCATTGCTTGATGTTTGTATGAATTTAGTGTTACGACTTTTATATATTTTTTCTTTTGCTGAGGTCTGTATACAATTTTTTTGACGGACTCAGTATATTACCATGCTATCGTTTTTCTGTAAATTTTAGTAGCAATTTATTTTAAATTTCTGTAATTCTGTTTAAAAAGAGCTTTACATTTTAAAAGAAAATATACTGACTGCTCAATTGAAAGTGGACATTTTCGATTTTAGACGTTTTGTCGAATATCTAGAAAAATACTTGACGAGTTATCCTGGAACTTCAGAGGCGTAAAGAGCATGTTACGCTTCATATATTTCAGTGAAGGTATTGTCCCGAAGGCAAATAGGGGACCTGCAACAAATTGAACAAAAATGCTTGAGATCACCCTGTAAAGAATAATCCTTGAAATGCGTTGTAGCTGTAGCATATGATTAAGAAGCTTCGTCAATTATGAGAACAGTAGTTATATTCATGGAGATAGAAAGGTTTCTTTAAAAAATCCAATTTTTTGCAAGTTTTTTGTTTTTAACATGCAGGGTTTTCAACCCAAGCAATGCCATTTTTAGGAAATTTGACAAACTACAGTGGAGACAACACCTTGCAATCAGAATATAAAATATTAAATATTTGATGAAATATGAGCATTTTTACTAAATAAGGTTTAACAGTGCATGCGCAAACGTTACAAAATATGTCTTTTGCATAATTTATTAGCTAATGTATAGAGCTACTTTTATAAAAAGCCCAAGCAAATATCCTGCAAATTCAGAAAGATATCGTCGATAGAATGAGTTGAATTTCAGTTGCTCTCAAAAATAAGCAAAATGATAACGGGTTTTCTCCAAATTATTTATTTTTGGACCGGACACCAGTATCAACTTCTCTTTATGCTGATATGAAGTCAATTATTTGAAGATTTTGCAAAAGAGTTTTGAACATTTTGCATAAGGAACTTCAAGTTTATCATGCAAAGGATAAAACTAGTTACTAATTGTCCTTCCATTTAGAAATACCCTGTATATTAATAGCATAATGTCATAGTGTAAAAGCCTTATTTGGATAATTATGATTCGATATGAATTTTTTGGAAATCCGGCAAGCCTTTCATCTATACTTAATTTATTTTCATAGGTCACGTTGCATCTTTGGCGTCATTGTTGCATATGCTGCGATAATTTGAATTCGAAGCGAGGCAATATTTGTAGATAAGTAAAGAAACAATAAGATGGAATTGCATGTTGGTTTTGTATTGCTCATTAACATGTAATGAATACGATGGCTCTTTTAGCAATACTATTAGAAATTTATTTTGATTGACGTACGTTTTGGCTTGCACCGTCTTCAGGGTCTGATCTAATAGACGAAAAAGTCGTTGTGAGGGTAGTTATTTTTACAGAAGTTAAGAGAGCAGGGATGGGAGAGAGAGTTGCTAGGAACTGTGGTTGGCGGGGGTAGGGGAATAAACATTTAGTGGGAAAGATTTTTTGTAAAAGTTACAAATATTTTGGTAGGTTACTGAACAATTGTTACATTTTAATGATTGCGGACATTTTTGTTAAATTAAAAAAACATTAAAAAAAAATTAATATGGAAAAAAATCAAGTCCGATGTGGGTCATTTGTTACGAGGGTCAATAGCCCCGATTTAATAGCTCAACAGGAAACCTGATGAAAATTTGAGACTTTTATCCTTAGACATCGTTAATTTAAACATTAACATCGCAAATAAAGCATCCATCAACATAGTCAACTCTAACAACAATTATGTAAACTCAACAATAGCAACGAAGAAAACACTGACATAATTATGATGCTCTACACTATCATCACCGAAAATTACTTTGTGTTCAATAACAGTTACTACAAACAATTCAACGGACTGATGATGGGTCGCCACTAAGCGCCATCTTAACAGAATTCTGTCCTCAAGAATTAGAAAATATCCACATCAATACGTCCTCAGAGACAGTAAGATCATCTCATACAATAGATACGTCGTATGTAGATGATATCTTAGTATCATTCATCTCATCACAAAAAACAGCGGAAAATAAATTATATTAGAAATCTTCAATAAATTAGACAAGAATATAACCTTTACCATGGAACTTGAAGAATATAACCACATCGAATATTTAGATCTTCGCAATTCCAGCCAAATTAAATTTAAAATTTACCGAAAACCTACAACAATCTTTAATCTGATCCACAATTCATCCAATCACCCAGACAATCACAAAAAAAGCTGAATTGATATTTCTTCAACAGAATCCTCTGAAAAAAGAAAGGAAGACAAGAAGAACTTGACATCTATACATATAATAAAACTGTAACGAGTCTGTTTGTGCACGCATCACACAAAAACTACTGGACGGATTTTGATGAAATTTAGTATGGTTATAGCTTATAGTTTGGGTCAACATTCAGGGTACTTTTTACTGCGGGAAAATGTCTCCTGCGATGTTTAAAATCTTGCCAACAGATGTGGCCACGAGTATTTTAAATCGCACTATGGTTAAATATTATTTTTGAAGTTAAAATAATACTCGACTACGGAATCGAATTACGGACTTCCATATTTACTTTGCGTATTGGTTATTGTTGTTTAGTTTTTGTACTTTGGCTGTAGTTGTTTGTACTTTTTTTTACTCTGTCTTTCTCCGCTCTGTCTCTGAGTTCTACGTGAGCGGAGCCGTGGGCACAACTAGTTTTAAATAAACTCGCACATGAAAACGGCTATAAAATTTTCATAATTAAAAACTCAGACACAAAAAGAAAAGAAGAAAAATCTCTAAAATCTTTCACAAGAAAGGTTCTCCATGGGCAACATTTACTTTCATTGGCAAACACAGAAAATTAAATCGCAGTAAATAAGGCCAACAAATCTTTGAAAAACATTTTTTCAATAAATCTTGAAAAAATGCGGAAGTACATAAAAAAAAGATGTGTTTATAAATTAAGTTGCCAATCCTGTAATAAGTATTATATTGGAAAAACAAAAAGACAATTCAAACCAGATTTAAAGAACATATCAATTCTATCACATACACAGAAGGAAAATCTACATTTGCAGAACATATCCTAAAAACCGGTCACAGTTCTGGAAGAATAGAAGAAATGAAAGTCATACACATATCAAAGGATCACAAGAAGAAAAATATCTTAGAAATTATAGTCATCTTCAATGCAAAAACTATAGACCATGCGAACCTATTAAACACCCAGCAATCCTCCAAAATAGACTCATTACTTAATGTAATCAAAGATATAATTTGAGTGACTACATAAAAATAACTGTTCTTACTGGTTATCGAATTCATTTCTTGATAGGATTTATCAGCACCGTTCACCGATTCCCACTATATATGCAGTTGTATTAATTTATTTTATAACAACATTATTTTCCGGTGTAACTAATTTATCTTCCTTTATACAGGGTGGATAAAAAAATGAAGCAGATATGTCACTTTTGATGAATCCAATGAATAGGAAGTTTGGGTGACCAATCCCATGGTGCACTTTTCATCATCCCAAATATACAAATTAGGACACATTCAAATCCTATCTTAAAAATCGTAACAGATACACGAAAAATTCCAATTGAAAACTTGTTCAGCATGGAATTCCGAACAAAACAAAAAAAAATTTCCAAAATCCGATGAACGGATCACCAACAATCCAAAGTAGAAGATCATGTTGACCATTTCAGGAAGAGTGTAGCTTGCCATCATGGAATTGTTCGGTCTTGTTATTATGGTAATTTTTGGTAATTTCTTGATTTGCATGTTGAACATTCAAATATCTTTGTGAAGAGCATAGGGAGGTAACTAATAAATTCAACATGTGGACACTCTTCGTAGTTTTATGCCTTATTGAAGATAGTGTGTTGCTGAAACGCGTCCGCAAAATAAACCAATCGTATTGTTAATATCAGAACCTGTTCCATCATTTCGATAGTTATTCAATAATACATGATCATCATGCAACTATTAGCGTAGAATGGTTGCGCCCATGTACATTTGATCTATTTATATCCCTGTCGTTGTGATCATGGCAAGGCAACAAAACTGTCAGAGTTTGAATACGGCATGATAATTGGTGCCCAGCGTATAGGACATGACATTTTCGAAGTTGTTCAGGAATTCATATTCCGCGGTCCACGATGTAGCATGGTGCAGGATATACCTTCTGAAAAGCATTGCCACCCACCATAGACAATGCAGTGGCCGACCACGACTGCTGTCAGATCGT
The DNA here is from genome assembly GCA_023313115.1 of Rhysida immarginata. NCBI lineage: Eukaryota > Metazoa > Arthropoda > Chilopoda > Scolopendromorpha > Scolopendridae > Rhysida > Rhysida immarginata. The sequence goes on along the minus strand of JAHWFO010062673.1, from coordinate 1,980,713 downwards.
GACCACCGGCGTTTAGCATAGACAATCCAGTCTGACCGACAAGGCATAGCATTTGATATTATCTACCTCACATTCATTGTAGCTGCTTATTGACTGTTCAAGAGATGGTACGCCTCTAACATTCATGGCTTATGGTAGCAGAAGCTCCACCAGAGTACCACTACTATCGCAACAACACCGGAAACAAGCGCATCATAGCGCTCAAAGAGCTGAACAAGTTACGTGGACCTTGCAGACTGGAAATGGGTTGTGTGATCCGACGAACCAGGATTCCATTTATATTGAGCTAATGGAGGGGTTCCGGTTGTAGCGCAGACCCCATGAAGCAGTGGATCCAGCTTATCAAGAAGTTATTCTGACGGCTTCTATATTGGCGTGGCGTATTTTTGCGTGGCATGATTTGGGTCCACTGGTCCTCCTAAACACATCATTGAACTATTCCCGATACGTTCAGTTGCTTGATGACAATTTAACGCGTCTTCAGGACTTCGTGTACTTCCACAAAGATGGAGTCTTCTAGCAGGATAATACTCCATTGAGACGTGTTGGAAAGATCCCTGGAGAGATACCCAAGATCCATCATTTACCATTATCAGGGAACTGTGCCAACCCAGACAGCATGATTCAAACATCTTGCCAGAAGTCTTCTAGCTTTGTAGAATTGATGCCACCGTTGACTGACTGCTCTTCGACGGTCAGAGTGGGTCCGACACATTTCTGAGCAACTACGCCATGACTTTTGGGCTTGAGTGTGTATTGTGTATACGGAGTGGCGAGGAATAAACTTCTATTTAGAGCAGTCTGCAGCGCGATCTACCCAAAGAGAGTAAGACGCTTAATTAGGAGTGGAGTGCAGGGGAAAGCTCAATGGAAAAAAAGAAATTAATTAAAAATCGCTAATAAGGAGAATACGGCACTGCTATAAGCGAAACTTGTATAACACGAAGCTGGTCACCTAAGTCAATGATGTCATAGAGCTATATGTAAAGGGAAATCGTCAGAAATGCATTCTATTGATAGTCGTGCGAAGCATGAGTCTCACTTTACCTCAAAGCTTTCTGACAACAAATAGGCTCCACTAAGAATCTAAACGAAATTAATATTAAATGGTTTATTGCTATGTTATTAAGTGGCGGAAGAATGGAGCTACTTATTGTTTTCACAATGTCCGTCTGTCTGTCTGTCCGTCCGTCTGTTTCCTTCATAATTTCCGCATTTTTCAAGGTAGAAGGTTGAAATTCGGAATGTAGCATACAATGAGCATGTACACCTTCACTATTTAGTTTCATTTTGATTGGCTCACTGGGGTCGGAGTTTCGGGAGCGGAAATTAGAGGGGACCAAAAGGTCTACGCGTATTTATGCATATAAAGGAGTGAAATCCAGTATGCAGATTCCTCTAAGCAAGATCAACAATATTATGATGTTTGGGCCAAATTGTACCAATGAGGTCGGAATTGTGGGGGTGGCAGTTACTTGGTCTTTAGAACTATGGCAACATATGGCATGTCATATATCAAGTCGATGGGATACGCACTTGCTGAGCAGCGCTTCACTTCTTACGAAAATGTATGAAAATGGCTGGATGACTGGTTTGCCAACCGTTTTTTTTTTTGGGAAAAATGCATAGCCAGCCATATTAAATAGCGGAAGAATGGAGCTACCTATCGTTTTCACAATGTCCGTCTGTCCGTCCGTCCCCTTCATAATTTCCACATTTTTTTGAGATAGAAGGTTGAAATTCGAAATTAGCTTACTATGGCCATGCGCACCTTCACTATTTAGTTTGGATTTGATTGGTCCACTGGGGTCAGAGTTTCGGGCACGAACTTGTGACGGATGAAATTATATGTAAGATTTCGGTATTAGGTTAAATGATGGTTTCTAGTATTAATCAATGATTGGTTACTTAACTATTTCCGATAGTAATCGGGTGGCGCAGTTGATAATAAAGGGGTCCAAAAGGTCTACGCGTATTAATGCATATAAAGGAGTGAAATTCGGTATGCAGATTCCTCTAAGCAAGATCAACATTACTGTGAAGTTTGGGCCAAATTATTCCAATGGGGTCGGAATTGTGATGGTGGCAGTTACTTGATCGTTGGAACTATGGCAACATATGGTATGTCATATATCATTCGATCGGAAATGATGAGAAACGAAAGAAGATAGTGCTCTTTTACACTTTGTAAATACTACGTTCGAGAAAATCAATTTTTCGAATTAAAAAATTGGGGAGGGGGGTTAAAAAGTGAGATAAAAGGGTAAAAATAGATGATCTCAGGGCTTCCGCTACTTTCCTATTCCTTCCTCGGAAGGATTAACTTCTTGTTTCAGTTTAGTTTAATTGTGTCCTCATTTCATCTTTCGTCTGTCGGCTTTAACTTTGATTTTATTTTATACAGTGTCGTATTCCCTTGTCGGCGAATATTAGCACTAATTTAATTTTTTGCAGTTTCTGCTTCCCATATTTTAATTAATCTTCCCACTAATTTTCACAAGCTCGATGATATACCCCTCTTGCCATAAGGAAATTTAGCTTGACAAGCAAATAAGATTAACAATGTCCTAATAAATCATAGATTTTATAAAAAGCGATTTTTATTATAAATTACAGTATTTTTCGAGGTTCTTTTTTAAAAATCCAAGCCCTGTAACATCATTATACAAAGTTAATTTTTAGGTTAATGCCTATCATTCCTTATTAACCTCGACATTAAGAAAAAAAATGGTTCCCTTCTAATCCATTTAATTTAAGTGCGTGGGGAAATTGGAATTCACTCATGAAATTATGAAATTCATTTGTCCTCAGTGAAATGTCAAAATGCAGCAGAGACTACTGACGTCAGAATTTAGAGTTTATGAATAATTCGAATGTTTTAGGAATGGAAAAGCAAATACTGGAAAAAGTATGGATTATATAAGAGTAGGAATTGAATAATGTATAATTAATTAAAAAATAATAACTCCATTTTAATTCAAAGAAATACAAATAAAAATAAATAATAAAAACAATTAAAAATGTTACCCGATGTGGAGAAATACAAATGTTGAAGTGGGCGAAACACAGATGAAACGAACGAAGGTCTTGTGGAGCTTATGTAGACGAAACACAGATGTCATATTTTGGTAACCCTGAGTCTTGATAGGTATTTAGTTCCCAAGATTGAGAACCATGTCAGCTCCCTGGTTGCTGGTAAACTCGACCATTCACTCACTGTAAGGAGTTCCCTCAGTCATCGCAGATCCCGTCAATTCTGGATGTCTTCTTCGACGATATGAAGATTAGATAACCATTTACTGGATCTTCTAGCTCCTCTTTTTCCATTTCGTCAATATACAATTTGTTTTTTGGATAAAGATACAATTTGTTTTTTTGGATATCTCCTGGATGGCATTAAATTCATCCCACTTCTTACCTTGCTCACTAGATTCCCTCAAGTTACATTTTGGCCGAGTGTTGCCGTGGAAGCACTGTTTCCAAATTACTGGTGTTTATTTTTCCACTTCGTTATTCGATTGTCATTTTATTTGCTTTGCTCTGTAGATGATATCGAAACGCGGCAGACACCATTAAAAATTTTGTATTCATTTATTATTTAAGTGTCACGGAAATCGAATCTAGATTCGTCTTCCGGCGACACTCGTGTTTATTTTCGCTCTCGCATATTCTACCGCTCGAAGGCGGGGGCGGAAGAGCGCAATGAGTGTCGTCATCGCAATCAAGACGCAACCACCAATGGGAGACCTGATGGCGGAGCGGGTGAGAGGTTGAAAAATTTGAAACCTCATCGGAGAAGTGAGAGAAGAAAAAGGGACTTTGCCTTTGAAGTGAATGGACGGAGAAAGCACGACACAAGGCTGGACGAGGTGAGCGAGCTTTATGCCGTTTCAAGCAAACCCAGGCTCGAAACTTTTTGCTACGGAGAAGGCGGAGAGACGACGCCGGAATATGCATCGATTCGACCGCCGACGGGAGAGCCTTGCAGGCGAGCTTCTCGGGCGGAGATTCTAACGGAGCGACGGCCAGAAGTAAATGACGCAGTCAGGAGTGCGTGTGTAGGCGTCGGAAGATCTCCTCTATTCGTTCGAAGACCACCTTGTTTGTGGGGCATAATGCCCGAATTCTATGCGCAATTTTTAGTGACTTTTACGACCGAGAGCTGTACGCCGGCATGGTCGTAAGAGGTGAATGGTCCGGCGGCCTAAGTGCTTACCTTCGACAAAATTATGGCTTTTCTTTCGTCCGGTACAACAGCACGGGTACCCTGGCATTCCCGTAATTACCCTTATCCTCATTCGTTGAAAAATGGGTGTATCATTTAATTACATGTTAATTGTAGCCTTATTTGATGTTCTATTTTTTTATTTAGTGAATGTGCGAATACGTTAGTGCCTCGCTTCTGATTTGTCTTCATAATTGTTTTCACTAATATAAGACTTTCATGAACAGTGTGGAGACTCTTTACATGTAGTAATTTTTCTATTGTGTCAATTTATGAACTGCCAAATTATTCGTTCCCGATTTTGTGAACTATCAAAGAGTTATGGACTAGTACGTGTTTGCTTAAAATTCATGTGTGATTTATTAGAATGTAAGCCTCTGTAAATTTCAATATTTGCCGTTTAAGCTTTTGTGTTTAGCTATAAATGAGATAGTTTATTTGTGAAGCCAGCCACGCTTCAGATGTTAGTGCTTACCGTTACATAATGTTTTTGTCTTGAATTTTTTATCTTGATAAGTAAGCTAGTTACAATTTTTGCAGTATTCTTATTCATATCACCAGTGAAATTGTTTATTTAGTGCTTTGAATTTGAAGCTATTATTTTATTTGGTTTTAAGTTTATTAATTGCTTATTTCAATCGGAGAGATTGAGTCCTTTAGTATAAGGTCGTTTATTACTGCCATTTATTATTTTATTCAATTCTAACTTTTGTTTACTTAATAAACATTTGATTTCAATTATTTCCTTCCTCTGTCAGGTGACTTATTTCTACTGCGCCAGCTTTATAGTTCTGCAATTACACGTTACAATAAGCCAATTGTCGTCTCTTTCTTTTTGAAATTTCATTTTGTAAGCCAGTTTTTTCTAATGTATACAATATCTTGAAAGACGAATTGCAATATATTTCTTTGTAGTATTTATTAAACAAAATTATTTTTAAGACATAGTAGCTGATTGAAGAAACCGCCCTTGGTATTTACGAAAAGTGATAACTTAATCAATTTTTATATTATAAGAAAAATGACATTGGTAAAAGTGACTCATGGTTGGTGACTTATTACGGTACATGTCGAGTATCTTTCTGAATATTTCGTATAATTTCTAATTTACAAATCATAGATTTTGCATAAAGCTCCCATCTACCAAAGTTAATCCGAAATTTTTCGGACAAATAAAGATGCAACGTTTCATATTCAGATATCGATGTTTTTTGATCATCCTACATTAAAATATTCCATCTCAATCTCCATGAGAAATATTGAATTTCAGGCGCATGTAATTTATTTATCGTAGAAAAATTCATTCCGTCCTCTTTTATCAGATTTAAGAAACCTTTCAGTTAATAGAATTTTCCCCTTTAGCATTTGAATCGATTACGTGCTCTCCTCTAAGAATAATTTTGTGTTCAAATTTTTCCATCATAGAATACTACTCTTTATTATCAATTTTTTTTAGGCTCATCTCTGTTTAGTTTGTCTTTTTGATAATTTGCTCTAGAAGAGAACTGGCCACGTTTGTATAAGACGTATACTACTAGAGTTTACGCCGCCACGCCTTTCAGGTTAGCTTTTGCATGGATCTTGTTTACTGTGCTTTTTAAATGCTAGTTACATGTTGAACAAGATAGAAAAGGGAAGGAAAAAGTCCGCGACCTGGACTCGAACCAGGGACCATGCCTTTCGCCCGCGTCGCTTTAACCAATTGAGATACCGCGAGCCATTGCCAAGCTGTTACATTATGTCCTTATGGCTTCCATGAAGTCACAAATTTATCAAATTTATATCGAAATATTTTAATACTCAAATAATAAAATCATAAAATTGAGAAATATATAACATTTTATTTAATATTAAAATCTATTTAGAGATAAGCCTTAAGATTACCAAAAAAGACTAGGCACGTAAACCGACGTGAATTGAACATTGTGCGCGGCATCGGTCGAGGGTTTTAGACAGTCTTATTTGTACCCCAACAGACGATTGTCTAGAACCGAAACGCGTTTTGGAATAAATACCAATTTTTGTTACAATAAGGAACCATCAAATACTTATTATGTCAAAAATAAATTTTATAGCCTATATAAATTATAAAAAATATATTCGAAGTAAATAATCTTTAAATTTTATAATTTCATATAAAGGGAGCTTCAACTTTAGACAACTAGATAGGATAATAGAAGGTGTTGCTTAAAAACTCTTTCAGACATATTTGGAATTCATATCTACATATTACACTCGCATAAACGGATAACGCAATAGCCGGTCAGGACGTGCCTCGCCCGAGCCATGCCGAGTCGGTTTTTGTCGATGCTCAAAGGCGCCTCAGAACGAATGCTTCGCGCACTCAAGATGGTTCTATCTTGCATCGTCGCTCGCGCTATAGAGAAAGAAGATTTTACAGTTACGGTTCTTTTAATAGACCTTGGGATTCACAATTTGTAGAATATACAAATAGAGGGCTAAGGGAAGACGAATGGCGAAGTATAAGCCAGGAAATTAACTGAGAGTAATAAAATTTATGTCATTCTTAAGTATTTTGACATTTACAAGAGGATAGAGTATTTCAAATTCAGTCTCAGACAACCGTGTAAAATTTTTTTTCTTCATCATCAAAATACATTTCTTCAAATAATTTGTTCCCATGTTGCAATCTGTATTCATAGATTTTTTCTTCTTTTTCTTCACAAGATGGACTAATATAAACGCAGAAGCTGCAACGGCTATCCGTACGTGCGATTTGAACTGAGAATAATAAAATGCTCGGCCGACTTGTGGCTCACGCTTGCCTGGCGAGGCAAACGTTTGCACAGTTTCCTTGAAACCGAAGCTGCCTTACGTGACGCTGTGTCTTACGTGAGCGAATTTGGAGCGAAGCGGATCGCAGCGAAAATAACAAAAGCATTATTTCTGTGAGATTGTCTTACGTGAGCGAATCCTAGCGGCGAGAGGTTGAGGCGGCAAAGAGGCGGGCGCGAAGCGAACAAACCAGTTTTTTTTTTTCACGCGAACGAAGCGGTGCCTGCCATAATGATCGAGGGAAACTTGATTTCCTGCGTACAGAAAAGACCATATCTGTGGAATCAAAGGAATAAAGGTTAACATAACGATTTTTTAAACTACCGAGAATGGAAATTAAAAATTAATTACGTGAAATAGAAATTGAAAAATTGTTAATAAGATTAAATTTGTGCTTGAAAAACTTCATTAAAATTGATTCTAAAAATTGCTTTGAAGGCACATCTATTACAGTAATTTGCTACTTTATAATAATAATAATAATAATAATAATAATAATAATAAGGTCAATTCTTCAATATTACGTCATACTTGAGTTGGATGACCTGGGGAGAGTGCTTATTATTTATTTAGACTAGAACTTTATTTAGAATACAGTGGCGGATTTAAGAGGGTGGCTACAGGAGCTATAGG